>NMRA01000501.1:226910-321516 GCA_002633005.1 Phoronis australis | reverse complement strand
TTTCGCGCCTATTCGGGTTTGTATGTATTCGAAAGGACACCTTTACTTCAACATCTGGTGAATAAACATATTACGCCAGATAATATGACGGACAGCCAGCAGCACGTCATAATTGCCGTTATCATCATTGTCTCAGTCAATGTCATGCTCATCACCACAGTCATCATCGAGACCATAGTTGAGCTCCACACTATCATATTTATTCTCAAAGTCACCGTCATCATAATTCTCACCATATGTCCTCGTTAATCTCATCATCACAACCAGTGCACATTGTAATTACCATCGTCATTGTCAATATCACACTCCTCGGTCCCTTTTCATGAAAACTGGTTTAAGATTTAAGACAAAAAATTTGTCCAATTTAAGCCCGAAATTCTACCAAAGTTCAGACAAAAGACAAAAATTCAACAAAGACCTTTCATGCACACAGAGTTGGATTTTGTTCGTCGGTCTTAGACAGAAATTGAGTTGGTTTTGACAAGCTTTTGCTTCTAAAAACATATACATGCATGTTCCGTATATTTCTATCAAAGTTTTATCGACTCTACGTTCGTTTATGTTTTAAGAGAATGTCTGAATTTTTAGAAAACATAGAGGATGCAATTAACTTCAGTAACCTTAATTGCCATATAAATATAATCCACACGCACACGCACGGACGCACACACAGACTCGCATTCATGCCCCGGAGGCTAGAACATATTTCGGGTTTGAGACATGTAGGTCTTCAAATCAGCGACCATGAAGCTGCTGTCACGACCAATCTAGTGATGGGGTACTTGTTCGTTTGTGAACAGAAAGTTGCCCACTAAACGCTATGAATTCCCTCACCACCTCCACCGCCGCCGCCGTCACCGTCGAAATTACATGTGTTACAACTTCCTTTACAATTTTCGTACATCCAGGTGAAGCAGCGATCACACCAGCCATCACTTGCCCACAGAGGGCACTGACGATGGGAATCCTCGCACTCTGTGAATGCACAAAAACAGACGAAGCAGATTAAATACTACCGGAAGACAGTACCAGGATGGGTATGCCTTCCTAATACTACCTATGTGACCAATCTGGAACTGCAAACTTGCAAGACCTGCATGACCGAAAATTCACACAGTTGATGTCTAACAGTTAAGATATCCTGAAAAGCAATTGAATTGGCACGCCCATCAGATCGATTTTCATGCTGTGTAGGCTTTTTTTGCACAGGATTTCCCTCAAAGACATGGATAAAAAGCAGTGTATAAAGACAGATGAGGAAAACGTTGGTTGTCAAAACCTACTTTTGCCACCAGCACCGCCTCCACTACCACCACCACCACTACCGCCACCACCACTACCGCCACCACAATTCATTACCTGTGCTTGTTCCCTCTCTGCAATAGGTAAAAAGAATGATATGTAAAAATAAATCAAATACTGCAAAACATAACCCGATAAAATTTCAAGATTGAGTAAAAAGAGGAAAGAAAATTCGTTGACATTCTTTCAGAAGAAAACACCTAGCAGCTTCTTACTCTTTTATATTTTCTGAACTTTCTGAATGTGTTGACAGCAACAATAACATCATGTTCAGTTAATGTGACTTAAAGAGGCTATCAATCCGCGCGTTCCGTCGAAGAAGCAAATTTTTGATTTGAACCACTCACCACGGTAAAACTGATATCAAGATATTCTTACTTAAGATCTTACTTAGACAAAAAGTAATTTGCAGTTTTGCACTTCTTGGCAGTTTGTTGGTCCCCAAGATCTTGCTCGTCGCGTAGAATGTCAAATCGTGACAATCTAAATTGCAGAGAGTTGTCTGAAGCAATGACGTGATCTAAACTCTAGTTCATTATTTCAACAGAAGAAGGGTTCAAATCCCCTTTACAAACTTTCTTGATTACGCGGGAGCATTTGATCAAGGAACTATGAAGCACATACAGAGGTAAGAATTAAATGAACGTTAAACGTAGGGAAAAATTGCGTGTTTATGCCGATTCATGTATGTTTCTTCAGCAAAGGATCCTTGACCCCCGTGCAAACTCTCAATTCATGTTACATGTACGTGTGAGGCACTTACGTCTCAGGTCGGCCTGCGTGCTCCCGTCCGCAGGACACCGTTTGATATACTCAATGTCACACGGAAACGCCTCCTTAAGTAGATAATACAACACAGTGTCATATGTTCTCAGTTTGTCTCGTGTGTTCACGTGGTTGTGAATACCGTTGGGTGGATTGGCGTACGCGTTGACACCAAAGTAACTTTGCACACCCTCTGCCTGCACACAACCAAATTGAAGACAGTGTCATTCGTTTGCTTGAAGTAAAAGAAAAAAAAAACTTATATATGGTATGCAAATCTATGAAAAAATACAGGATGACATGGCTTCGTGTTTGAATACATTTGATTTTTGAAACGAAATCAGAGCGATCAGCTCAAACCGTTATCGCCACCTGATTTTCAGAAAAAGCATTATACCTTTCCATTGAAAACCATTGCTTTGGGTACATAAACTAACGACCTGGAGTTAGCCAGTCAATGGGTGTGGTAAGTTTAATGACAAGAACACGGACTTTTAATGTGCAATACTCAACGTCCCAACGATGCGGACAATAAACTGTGTGGCTTACTAAACTCAGTTGCGAGGAAAGGATCGTGGTAAGTGACATGGCGAAGCATGAACAGCAAATGGTGGCCACAAGATGTAATTAGCAAGATTTTGCTAAGTACTTTTCTAAAACAAAGTTATGTGCAGGATTCAAAAAATTTGTTCGCAGGAACCAGCCCCAAAAATCCATGGGCGTTATGACTTACGACTCATGTTCACATGGACAGATGTCTAAAATCTACGCACATTTGTTGGAAGTCTATTCACAACTAAACTAAATAGTCTGTGTTGTCAAGGTAACAAACGGCAAAGTAGTTAACATCTGAACGAGAAAAGAACTTGTTAGAGAAAGAAACAGAACTAAAGATTCTGACATCAGGTTTATCGACGCATTAGAGATAAACCGAAATATCCGCCGCATGTAACTTACTCTTGGCGCCTCTGGAGCCGGACGCAAATATGAGCAAGCACATAGACATCCAGTAACGTAAAAATAACATGAAATTTTGATTCATACAACGTTGGTCAACATTGTTTTCGTACAAAATATTCTTGCACTGTACTCAAAGAGTATGTGTTAGCCCATAGTCCCCGAGAAAGAGCGCTGTTGTATGCTGCTGCAAGACGACTGTTAAAGCCAGATATGGCGAATTGTGCGCCTAAGATATGGTAACCGTGAGAAAACTCATGCAGTCCGTGGTCCTCACTCCTGCGACAAAAAGAGCATTTCAATGACATGGCGAACACAGAACACTACGATTCAAGACACCATGAAATAGGTATTTTCAACAAATCGCACAAAGTGAATATAATTGGAGCAAAGGTTTTAACCAACAAAAACGAAACCTCGTTTGACAAAATTACCAAGATCAACGAACTAAATCGACAGTCTTACTGCAGTCGTGTTATCAGCGAAGATCCAACGCGTGCGCGCACGACTTTTGAGAGATTTTCTGTATTCGCCGAAATGCAAAGGAACAGTTGAAAACCCCCACTTTTTATAAGAAACGTAGTCTACAGACGAATTGCAGGAAAAGTGGTACATCAAAAGTGGTGAAACTTTTCCATAATGTAAATCACGTAATACAAGTAACATTACCTATATCTGTCATCTTCATGACACAACACATTCTCTTCACCAGCGGTTGAGACGGGCGCAGTCATTGTAGCGCTCAGACCGCGTGCCCTACGTGCCCACACTGCGCCTAAGTACGCATGCTCGGGAATATCAGTTGTGTTTTCCCTTACGCCTATCAGCGCGAAACGTCCGAAATGCTTGTAGTACGCTTGGCGGACGTCTCTTCTGTGAGCAAACAGGAATCGCACGATGTAACACGCCCTCTTCAGGGCGTTGTCGCTCAAGGAACTAGATCCTGTAAAACCGGCACGATTATTGAACGAAATATGGATAATGTTTTGCAAGAAGCTGTTAAAGTAATGTAATACAACACATTAAATACATATCTACATCACAGCAATTGGAATACTGTTACGTTCTTTCTGCGTCATTAGATCCATGGGCGTATGTGCAGAATTGCCCTTGTTTGCAAACCATTTGTGCAAAAAAGCATTATTTTGGATATAGGCCATAGGCGCGGCAATGCGGCAATACAAGCAGCCAAATTTCTTGAAAATTCACCTATATGTACGAACTCCAAAGATACAGAGGCAAACGCAAAAAGATGCTTTTGAGAGGCACAGCAGTAGTCAAAACGGGAGCTCCTATAATGCGAATTAATGTATGGGCTTATATGCAAAACGTAAGCGCATGCGTCAATCTGAGAACAACTCGGGTAAAAAGGCCGCAAACAAAACGTTATTTCGATATAGGCCCACGGGTCTAAGGGCGCGACGTTACTGTAGTTACACACCAGAAGTATAGAAGGACAGGTATTGCGATTGCAAGCAAGAAAAAAAAATAAAATAAAAAGTGCATGGCCCACAGGTAGGCCTCGTTGAAACAGACAAGGGGCCTAATTAGATGAAAGGGCAATTTTATCGACTTTGCTATTAACTTAAATTGGCTTGACTTATACGAATAAAATATTAAAAAAACGAATGTGGGTAAAACGAAGTATTCAATAGTGAACGAAAACCGATTTCCTTATCAACGACGCAGTTAAGGGATCTAACATCTGTCCCGGAACAGTATACATGTAGGTGGACTTAGAATAAAGTTGCCGTAGACCTGGCACCGAGTATTATTTAAATTTTCCATCGCTTTACCCAATATCGGCAATCTCCTGGAAAAGCAGTGCAAGTGTGATAAAGTTAAAAGTGGCTGAAGAAATGATTCCAAATATTCTCAAACAAGTTCATTATAGATTCATAACTTTCTCCATGTTATTCACTACTGGATGACCTATAGTTTAGGGGCCCGTTCCAAGAAACCGACTTAAGTTCATTTTTGACTTAAGTCTAAGATTTGTCTTAATTTCCATACTTTGAAAATTCCACATCCGGTCATATAGTTAAAATATAGATTGAACTTTTACCAAAAACTTAATTCAAACTTAGGATCTCCTGCTTAAAACAATCTCGAGACAAATTTAAGTTTTATCTTAAAATTTACTAATTATTAAGATTTGTCTTAGCTAAGTCAGTTTTGTTGGAACGTGCCCTAGATCTCTAGAGACCTTACCTAAGACCGGTATACCATAGGCCACCGTATACTTTTGATAGAACAAGCTTAGTCCCCGCGGTCCCATGTGAGACCTACTTCTCAGATGAGACGGGACTCCTCGCACGCGACCACAAGTGTGCGTGTTCGTGGCCGACCCTGGTCGTTCCCTGTCTTTAAGACTGGGTATTTCTCCATCATATGAAAAGAAAAAACAAGATGTCCATTTCTTAAAATTCGTTAATAATTTAGGCTTTATCCATTTCTTAAAGCGCAAAAAATCTCCAATTTCGTATCAAAACTCCAAATAATCTCAGCAGCCGACCAGTTGTCAATTTAGAGCATCTGAAAACATTACCTGGCGTTATGCTTATGAGCTGATCTTGCGTTACGAAACATACTACAAAGAATTGGGACAAGCAATCACAGCATTACTCATCCTCTCATGTGTTTGGTGTTTAAAACGTCAGGTATTGCTGTGTGTCTTCCTATGGTTTGAGGTATCCCTTATCTTGCTGTACACGAGTTCAGTCGTCAACCCATTTATAGTTTTCAGTACTGTGAGCGAGTTTACTCGCTTATGATAAGGTGCAGCTGTGTGCAGTGGGCGAGTGCACTCACCCCTGGCCACATGTGATTTTTATTAAGAAATTGTGAAAGCCCTGTATGTTGTATAGATTGGTGAGTATGCCCATTTCAAAGTTTACACTTTCCTCTTGGCTTTGATGTTTTACACAGCATGGTTCTGATCCATAAGTTTGAAGATATTTGTTAATTTGTGAAAATGTGTTGGTGGAGTTTGCAATGACTGAAAGCAAAGACCTGGTGATGACTGGGCCAGTTTTTAGAAGTGTGTTTCAATTCCTTTTGACAGTGATAACGAATGTGACTTAGCACTTGAAAGTGACCGTGACAGTGACCGGAAGTTAATAGTGAAACGGATTCCAAAGACTCTGATCACAGTGTTGTTGTGGACGATCTGAAGGGAGTTCACGGTGCAGTTGTTAGTGCATACGATGATGGGTGGGCGTCTCAAACACGATAAATATACACCTGAGTTGGATGTTTTATGATTTTTTTCACTAGCGAAGTGTTCAGGACAGTCATTTAATGACAATTTAGAATAAATTGTGACATTGATGAGTAAGTGTAAAGACATTAGATGCCGGCACACTCTTAGTAAAATGTCTTGCCTTAATTCCTATTAGTAAATATTGTACACATTTTTGATTCCAACCGACTGAAACGATGAAACGCTAGAAATAATAACGCTTCCTGAAATGAAATTCAACTGTAACCGGTTATTCGTTGGATTAGAATCGTGGGATGTGAGTGATGTATGAAATTCTTTTGTTTGATCCCACATGCACGCCCGTTGCCGTTGGCTGCTAGTGCTAGGTCTGACCATCTGAGTGCAATTTTCTACGTGCCGCCGAAACGGGACACAAAGTGCTATTTTCGTTACTGCAAATGTGTTTTAAATTGCCGTTTATGTATTTCAATTTATTTTGACATTTTCGTGTTCTATTTTGTGACTCGAGTTTTGTAGTTCGAGAGAAGTGATCACTTGACAGAAATTCCGCCAGCCTATTTTCAGTGTCCTGGTAGTTATTTCGTATGTCACATAGTTTCTTCTACACCAGCGTGGCTTATGAACAATTAACTCCTGTAATTACTGTTTGAAACTGAAAAGTTTGGCCAACTTAGGATTGTGGTTGATGCATTCTATAGTTTAAAGTGTTTTTATTTTCATTTTTCCATTGGGGTATGAGCCACAGGTTTCCGTCTCGACTTTTTTTCCATTTGCGTTTTGATCAATTTTTTGGAATTAAATATGTATGTATGTATTTCAGGCTTTCCATATAATCTTTGGAACGATTTACAATTTTTTTTGTTTTTGTAATTTTGTATGTTAATAATAAGAATTGAAAATAATTCTAGGCCTACAGGTCTCCCTGCAGCAAATCAAGAATAAGCTCCTGCCACTCATACTGCAAATTTTTCATCATTATCTTTATTTTTTAATTCTAAAAAATATTTTTTGTTGCATCTAATTGCCTTCATTGTTGTTGCTGAAATAGATGTCAGGTACTGCTCAAGATGAGTGCGTTTTGCCAACAGACACATTAAGAGGGCATCTTGTGATACTAATGTTTACTTTCGATCTGTTGAGGTATGGTTTAGATTGAAATGTGTAGTTAGGGCGGTAAAAATTTCCTCTTTTTTGACATGGGTCATTTCAAGCCCTGAGAAAGTGATCTTAAATTTGACGTAAGTTTGACTTTATTACAAGATGTGGACGGTTCAACTTTTGGAAGTTGAAAAAATCTTAGATTTAAGTAAAAATGAATTGAAGTCTGGTTTTTGGAACGTGCTCTACTTGTATGATGATACACCCGTATTCTCGCGTGATCTTGCGTTTCCACGAGGTTCTCACGTCTACGGGTCGCAAGCCTCATGCTCACCATCGAAAGGCTTTGTTAATCGTTGTCATCCCTCACAAAGGTTAACCCCTTTGCAACCAAACTAGTCTATAATGTAGTCGATGATGTCATCTTCTAGCAGTTACCGTCGTCAATTAAGTTATGATCTTACAATCACACAAACACTAAAAATACTATATATTACAAGGAAGGAGTATCGTTGATGCAAGATTTTGGTCATAGCAAGAAATCAAGGCGACGATTAAAAGCGGCGTTGGTGTGCACGCACATAGAGAGAATTGCTTTCATGCCACGGAGGCTCTAACAAATTTTGGTATTGAGACATGTAGGTTTTCGAATGAGTGACAACGAAGCTTCTATCACGAACAATCTTAACAAAGGTGTAGTTGTTCATTCGTTAGCAAAACGTTGCCGATCAAACGTAAGAATTCCCTCACCACCACCGTCGCCGCCGTCGCCATTACATTTGTTACAACTTCCTTGACAGTTTTCGGACATCCAGCTGGAGCAGCGATCACACCAGCCATCACTTGCCCACAGAGGGCACTGACGATGGGAATCCTCACAGTCTGTGACTTCACAAAAACAAACGAAACAAGATTAAATACTACCCGCAAAACAGTGACAGGATGGATAACTTCTTCATATTACCTACGGGGCCAATCCCGAACTGCAAACTTGCAAGACTTGCATGACCGAAAATTCTCACTGTTGATGTCTAACAGCTAAGATATCCTAAAAAGCAACTGAATTTGCAAGCCATCAGAACGATTATCCTTACCCATTATAATAACAAATAGAGTTCAGATTTTCTTGTTGTGCAGGATATTTTCCAAAAGGATGCCCTAAAAACATGGTCAAAAGAAGCGTTTAAAGACAGATAAGGAAAATGTGGGTTCTCAAAACCTACTTTTGCCACCATCACCGCCTCCACTACCACCGCCACCACCACCCCCTCCAACACCACCGCCACCCTCATCACCACCTCCACCACAAGTCATTACCTGAGCATGTTCCTCTCCTGCAATAGGTAAAAAGACCTGTACGTAAAAATAATTCAAACAATACAAAACATACCCGATAAAATTTCAAGACTGAGTAAAAATGAAAGAAAAGTCGTGAACATGCTTCGGAAAAACACCAAACATTTTTTTCTTCTTTGTTATTTTTGAAATTCCCGAACGTCTTGACAGGAACAAAAACACAATGTTCAATTTTTGCGACTTAAAACGGCTATAAATTCATGAGTTCCGTCCAAGAAACGAAGTTTTGATTTAAACCACTAACCACGGTAAAATTGATATCAAGATACATGTATAATTACTTAGGCGAAAAGTGCAGGTTTGCACTTCTTGGCAGTTTGTTGGTCCCCAAGATCATGCTCGTCGCGTAGAATGTCAAATCGTGACAATCTAAATTGTAGAGAGTGGTCTGAAGCAATCGATAACGTGATCTAAGCCCTTGCTCATTATTTCAATAGAAGACAGGTTTAAACCTCTTTAAAACTTTCTTGATTTGACCAAGGAACTAGGAAGCACTTACAGAGTTAAGAATCAACTGAATGTTAAACGTAGGGAAAAAGTGCGTGTTCATGTCGATTCATATATGTTTCTACAGCGTAGGATCCTTGACCCTCGTTCAAACACTCAATTCATGTTACATGTACGTGTGAGGCACTTACGTCTCAAGTCGGCCTGCGTGCTCCCGCTTGCAGGACACCGTTTGATATACTCAATGTCACACGGAAACGCCTCCTTAACTAGATAATACAATGTAGCGTCATATGTTCTTCACGTGGTTGTGAATACCGTTAGGTGGACTGGCGTACGCGTTGACACCAAAGTAACTTTGCACACCCTCTGCCTGCACACAACCAAATTGAAGACAGTGTCATTCGTTTGCTTGAAGTAAAAGGCAAAACATTTGATGTGCGGTTTTATGAAAAATATAGGATGGCAGGGCTTCATGTTTGAATAAATTTGATTTTTCCGAAGTCAGAGCGATCAGCTCAAACCGCTATCGCCACCTGATGTTCGAAAAAAGCATAATGCTATTAACTGAGAATCATTGCTTTCGGTATATAAACTAATTACCTGGAAGGGGCTGCAGTCTGGAATGGGTCCGACAGAAAGCAAAAATGAGCTACCTCATACATTCGAGGTACCACACAAAACCAATCTCATGTTTTTCAATTCATGTTACTGATCGGTAAATGCCCCATGACAGACAAACGCACTGTGGGATGTGCCCGCGAGAAACCCCCACCTCCAAAATGTTAACCGTCGTATGCCATTGAAAATTTGAGCTAGATTAGAAATTCGAGGTACCAGCTTTAACTGATTTAAAACGAACAATAGTACCGCAGTGAACACCGAATGATCCATGACAGACAAACTGTAATCTGGAGATGGTCCGCCAGAAACACAAAAAGGAGTCCTCAAAATGAGATAGCTCGTACATTCGAGATACCACAAATAACAATTCCACGTGATCCAATACATGACACTCAAATGCCCCATGATAAACAAAATACACTCTGGGCTGTGCCCGCCAGAAACCCCCGCAATTGTCAGCCACAGTATGCCACTGGAAATTTGAGGTAGATTAGATATTCTACATGTAGATACCAGCTAAAACCGACCCGATTCAAAACGAACAACAGTACTGCACTGAACACCGAATGACCAATGACAGATATACAATTGCACTCTGGAAAAGGTCACCCAGAAACCCATTAAAGACCCTCTGAAACTGAGCTGGGTCATACATTCAAAGTATCACAAAAAGCAAGTTCATGTGATTCCATACATGTCACTAATTACTAAATGTTTTGTGTTGTGTCCGCTAGAAATCTCCAAAAACCTCTACCACGGTATGCCATTGAAAGTGTGAGCTACATTAGATATTTGAGGTACCTGCTGACTTAAAACCAACAATCGTGCCGCAATGAAGACCGGCAGACCCATGAAAAACAAATAGCACTCTGCAAAGGGTCTTGCAGAAACTAAAAAATGACGCCCAAAAAGGAGCTAGCTCATCCTTTCGAGATACCATAATAAACAATTCCATCTGACGTTACTGGTTACTACATGGCATACATGTATAACAGACAAAAACCCATTCTGGGTTGTGCATACCAGCCCTAGAAATCTCAAGCGCGTAATTCTGTTTAAAACGTGTGATGTATTCATTAGATAAAGAAGATCCCAGTTAAATCTTGGTAGAGTTTTGTAGAATCAAGAATTTCGACAAGGAGGGTTCCTAGTTTGCAGTTCATGGCGAAATCTTGTATTTCTGTAATAGTTTCGCGTTTACTGAACTCTGTCCTTGCTTAAAATCCATAATAGAGTGCCTATTAGAGGATTATTCTAAAACCCCATCAACCCACAACCCCCTCGACCCACGCCCCACGACCCCCTCGACCCACTACATGTGGCAATAGAGGTATTTTTGTGTGGCTGAGTGACTTCCAAGTAAGACATACCTACACGTGAGTCTACTCTGGCTCAAGTCTGGTGGTTAAAAACAGAAAGTGGTGTGAGAACGTGATCTGAAATAGCACATTGTGAGCGCGCTATCATTGTCACAGAATTAGTTCCACGAGCGGCTACCAATGGCCCAGTTCTACTAAACTTAGGGAGAGAGTACGTTGTCGTGAATATACATGATTTCACATTTTTATTATTTTCTTTCTATTCTGTACTCGTTTACAATATACTCCGTGTAATGTTGAAATACATTTTAGTAAACAGCTTGCTTTGTGAAATTGTACTTACTGATGAAATTACAGTTTTGTCGGTTCCTCGCACTTTCCGCCAAAAAGCTTGAATGTTCCATTCGCTGAAGAGCAGACAATGCGATTACATTCTGACGGGAACGACATTTGTAACGTTGGTAGGCCTTTGATTCGATTTGGTCGCGTTATTTTTTTCTGTTGAGGCTTTCAAATTTGCCGAATCGACTGTCGTAATTGCAAAAAAAGAACAGGGAAAAGCCTGCCGAGCTCACAGGCCAACTCAATGGTCCGGCAATTCAGCGTTTGTTCTACTCTCAGATCGAATTGAACTTGTGTAGACTGGGTGGAAGGGGTCTTGGGTCGTAGGGGTCTTGGGACGTGGGTCGAGGGGGTTGTGGCCAACTTGTGGGTCATGGGTCGAGGGAGTCGTGGATCGAGGGGGTCGTGCGGTTCGGGGGTCGAGGGGGTCAAAGGGGTCGAGGGGTTTTAGAACAATTCCCAAATAGATGGTGGCGGAAAGTAAGCATCTTGGAAAAAACCTGATAACACTAAAACTTTGGGATACCAGGAACTGCCAAAAAACAACCCATTGAGTGACGATTAAGACTGCATCCAGTGTAGCATAATGAGTTATAGAAGCAGCACTCCTAGCAAGAAAAATATACTTCAGCGACAGGACACATGGCCCTTAAACTTGCATTAGATTGAGGAACCATGGAAATGATTTGCAAAGAGCCCTTACATTACATTGACTACTAAACAATGCTTTTAAAGAAAAGCAATAGGCGTGTTTTTAAAAAGAATTTTAAATCTAAATAAACTAGAAATATTCATCACAACGTTTTGAGAAAGCCACCAAACAACTACAATAACATCCGTGTCAGAGGCAATGATCAATGCATCGTCAGCTGTGCTGGCTACGCGGGCGGTAAGAAGCGTGTCGACCTCTTCATGGGAACCTTGAGAATCCGTTGGATGATCAGAGGCCATGGCACCAATGTAAGAAAGACGAATACATTGGCGCTATGTCAGACAATAAGCGTTTTCTCCCCAAAAAATGGTCCATATGGATCTTTCTGCCATTCTTGAAGGAGGAAGTTTGTCGAACTGTCCTTAAAATATCCCGTTCTGTATGCCGGTATTTTTCAACAAGACAATTTTAAGTGTTAAATTTGCGCTACGCTGGTTTACGGAAAGAAGTTACATTTGTCCTAAACGAAATATTTAGGCCCTAAAAACATGTGCGTTTAAATATCTTTGTTGTACCGTAATTTAAAAAAATAAAAGTTTACCATGTAAAAGAACTCTATCCAGTTTTTCGTGTTGCTGACAGTATACGATGTACTGCGTATTTGCCTATTGCCCCGATCTTTGCGGAATGTCCCACTTTTTTGAATTTTCTGCCATTCCGTCACATCATTTAAATGCCTCGCTTTTTGATGCACAGCTAAATTGACATACAATCACATACTATTTTCATTTTCCTCGCGACATAGCCATATTTTCCCGATCGACTAAAATGGAAAAATCGGATCAGTTTCTATAGCTCATTATATTACAGTAGCTGCGGTCTTAATCATCACTTAATGGGTTGTTTTTTAACAATTCCTGGTATCCCATAATTGTAGTGTTAGGTATTTCCCAAAATGCTTCCTTTCCGCCATCATCCATTTGACACTCAGTGTAACGCTATTATTAATGTTAAGCAAGGAGAGAGTCCAGTAGACGTGAAAGTAGTACGAAAACAGAAGTATTCGCCATGAACTGCAAACTAGGCACATGATCACAACACATTCCTCATGGAAATTCTTGATTCGACGAAACACTCCCCCAAGACTTAACCGGGATCTTCACTGTCTAATATATCATATAGTTTTAGCAGAATTAGTGGTATGAGATTTCTGAGGCTGGTGTGCACAACCCAGAGTGGGTTTTGTCTGTTACAGGCCACTTACTAACCAGAAACTTAGTGGTACGAATGTATGAACTAGCTCCATTTGGGCGTCGTTTTCAGTTTCTGACGATCGTTTCAAGAGGACATTCAATTTGTCTGACATGTGGCACTCGGAGTTCAGAGCTGCACGATTGTTGATTTTTTAAAAGTTGACTTAAAAGTCAGTTTTAGCCGGTACCTCTAATATTTAATATAGCTCAAACGTTCAATGGAATACCGTGGTGGAGATTTTTGGGGATTTCTGTCGGGCACAAACCAAAGTGTATTTTGTCTGTCTTACGACATTTAGTGACCAGTGACAAGTAATCATTAACATGGAATTGCTTTTTATGGTACTTCAAATGTACGAGCTGGTTCGTTTTGAGGAGGGGCGTCATTATTGCAGATTTCTGGCGTACCCTTTCCAGAATGCAATTTTTCTGTCATGGGTCATTCGGTGTTCAGTGCTGTACTAGTGTTCGTCTTAAATCAGTTTTAGCTGGTACCTCTAGATCAAAATTTCAATGGGACACCATTGTTGACANCGGGGACAATCAAGAGTGTATTTTGTTTGTCATGGACATTTAGTGATAAGTGGCATGTATTGAATCATTTGGAATTGTTTTTTTGTGGTACCTCGAATGTATGAGCTAGCTCATTTTTAGGGGGTCCTTTATGATTTCTGCCGGACCCATTCTAGAGTGCAATTTGTCTGTCGTGGGTCATTCGGTGTCCCTTGCGGTACTATTTTCCGTTTTAAATCAGTTTTGATCGCTCCTTCGAATATCTAATCTGGCTCATTTTTGTCCCCCTAGTAAGGTCCTCCAGGGGCGCACCCAAAGTTCAGACAACGACAGACGTTCATCTCCGTATATACTGAGGTGGACTATACATGGTCCTTTGGTCAGATGCTGGTATCTCGGCCATCTACTGTATACTAAGTACTCTGGGCTGCTGGGATATATGGGGGGTTAAGTTTATAAAAAGAACATGTTCTTTTAATGTGCATCAACGTCCCAACTATGCCGGCAAAAAACTGTTAGGCTTATTATACTCAGTTGCTAGGTAACAATAAACTGGAAATGTGACAAGGTAAAGCATGAAAAGCAAATGGTGGACACAAGATGTAACCGGCAAAATTTTTCTAATTATTTTTCTAAAACAAAGTTATGAGCAGTATTCAAAAATGTGCGTCCGTGAACCAACCCCAACAAGCCATGGACGTAACGATTTCAGACTCTTTTTCATTTGGGCAAATTCCTAAAATCGACAGATTTATGTTCAAAATTAATCTGAAACTAAGCGAAATATTATGTGCTTTCAGGATAATAAATGTTGAAGCACTTAACAACTGAAAGAGAAAGGAACTTGTTAGAGCAAAAAACAGAGCTAAAGATTCTGACATTACGTTTGTCAACGCATTACAGTAGAGGTTAACCGAAACATTTGTAGCAAGTAACTTACTCTCGGCGCCTCAGGAGCCGGGTGCAAATACATGTATGTGCAAACACAAAAATCTGATCCATAAAACGTTTATCAACATTTTTCGTACAAAATATTCTTGCATTGTACTCAAAGAGTATGTGTTAGCCCATAGTCCCCGAGAACGAGCGCTGTTGTATGCTGCTGCAAGACGACTGTTGAAGCCAGATATGGCGAACTGGGCGCCTAAGATATGGTAACCGTGAGAGAATTCGTGCAGTCCGTGGTCCTCACTCCTGGGACAAAAAGAGCATTTCAATGACATGACGAACACAAAATACTATGATTCAAGACACCAGGAAATAAGTAGTTTCAACAAGTCGTACAAGGTGAATCCAATTGGACCAAAAGTTTTGACTAAATAGGAACATCTTTTGTCTAAAAGACCAAGAGCACAAACTAGATAAACAGTCCTATTGCGGCCAAGTCATTAGAGAAGATCCGACTCTCGCAAGTCCGACTTTAGTGAGATTTTCTGTAGTTGCAGAAATGCAAAAGAGCAGTTGAAAAACCCCGATTTTTCTAAAAAATCTTGTTCCACAAAGGAATTGCTAGCAAAGTCGTACAACAAAGGTGACGAAACTTTTCTATAAATCACGGGATACAAGTAATATTACCTATATCTGTCATCTTCACGACACAACACATTCTCTTCACCAGCAGTTGATACGGGCGCAGTCACTTTAGCACTCAGACCGCGTGTCCTCTGAGCCCACGCTGCGCCTAAGTACGCGTGCTCGGGAATATCAGTTGTGTTTTCCCTTAATCCGATCAGGGCGAAACGTCCAAAATGCTTGTAGTACGATTGGCGGACGTCTCTTCTGTGAGCAAACAGGAATCGTACGATGTAACACGCCCTCTTCAGGGCGTTGTCACTCAAAGAACTAGATCCTGCAAAACAGGATTATTGGAAGAAATATGGATAATGTTTTGCAAGAAGGTGTAAGGTAAAGTAATGCAACACATTATCTAAATATCTACATCACGGTAAATAGAAAATGCGACCGTCTTTCCGCGTCATTAGGCCTAGGGGCATCTGTGTGGAACTGCTCGTATATGAAAGACTTAGGCACATGCGCCAGTATGCGAACCATTTGGGTAAAAAAGACACAAAAAACATCGTTTTAGATATAGGCCACATGCCTAAAGACGCAGCAATGCGGCAAAACAGAATTTCTTGAAAATACGCCTACGAACTCCAAAGATAAACGTAAAAAGGAAGGAGGCACAGCAATAGTCAAAACGGGGGCACCTATATGCAAGTAATGTATGAGTCTATGCAAAGGACCTTACCTGCGCTTATATGTAAAATTTAAGCGCATGCAACAATTTAGGAGAAAGTTGGGTAAAAAGGCCGAGAACAAAACGTTCTTTCGATATCGACCGATGGATCTAAAGGCGTGGCGATACTGTACAGAAGTTACACACTGGAACTATGGAAGGACAGGCAATTGTAAGCAAGCAAAAGATTAAATTAAAATTTGTTCAGCCCACATGTAGGCCTCATTGATCTAAAACATACCAGGTGTCTAATCAAAATCAAGGTCAATTTTATCGACTTTGTCGCTAAAGTTTTTTGACATGTACGAATAAAATATTACAAAAGCCAAATGCGGGTAAAACGAAGTACTCAATAGAGAACGGAAGCCGACTACAGAATCGACGCCGGACTTAAAGGCTCGAACATCTTTCCGGAACATCAGATGTGGACTTACAATGAAGTTGCCACAGACCTGGCACCGAGTATTGTCTACAGTTTTCCGTTGCTTGACCCAATATCCGCAATCTACTGTAGATGCCGCACATTCTTCATAACTTACACAGTGGCTAACCAATCATTGGCAATAATTCTCAAACAAATTCATTATAGATTCATAACTGTCTCCATCTTATTCACTACTGGATGACCTATAATTTAGATCTATAGAGACCTTACCTAAGACCGGTATACCATAGGCCTCCGTATATTTCTGATAGAACAAGCTTAGTCCCCGCGGTCCCATGTGAGATCTACTTCTTAGATGAGACGGGACTCCTCGCACGCGATCACAAGTGTGCGCGTTCGTGGCCGACCCTGGTCGTTCCCTGCTTTTAAGACTGGGGATTTCTCCATCATCTGAACAGTAAAAAACAAGATATCCATTTCCTAATTTTTTAAAATGATTTAGTCTTCATCTATTTCTTAAAGAGCCAAAAATTACCAGTTTCGTATCAAAACACCAGAACATAACCCCAGCAGTAAACCAGGTCTTAATTTAGAACGTTTAGAACTTTACCTGATGTTATAGTAAATAACTGATCGTGCGTTACGAGCATTTATTGGTCGAAACATACTACACAGAATCGGGATAACCAATCACAACATTAGCTATACTCTATTGTGTTTGGTGTTAAAGTGGTCAGGTATTGCTGTTTGTTTTCCCTTAGTTTGTGATATCCCTTATGCTGCTGTAAACGAGATCACTCGTCAACTCAATCATCCTATTCTGTGCTGTGGGCGAGCTCACACGCTTATGACAAGGTGCAATTGTATGCTATAGGCTAGTGTACTCGCCCTTACCACTAATAATTTTTATTAAGGAATGATGAAAGCCCCGTATGTTGTTTAGATTTGTGGTTATGCGCATTCCAAAGTTTACACCTTCCTCTTGATTTTGATATTGACATCACACGTTTCTGATCAATAATTTTGAAGATATTTGTTAATTTATGATAGTGTGTTGGTAGAGTTTGCAATGGCTGAGGCCAGAGGAATGACTGGGTTAATTTTTAGAAATGGGTTTTAATGCATTCTGAGTGTGATAATGAGTTCGATTTAGCACTTGAAAGTGACTGTGACAGTGACGGGAAGATAAAATTTCCACAGATTCCCGTGCTGTTTTGGACGAGCTGACGTGCGCTTACGCTGCAGTAGTTGGTGCACATGATGATGTGTGGGCGTCTCAAATACCATAAAAACACATTAGAACAGGAAATCTTTTGACTTTTTTCACAGTGTTCAAGACTATGGCCAATGATAATTCAGAATAAACTGTGTTATGGATGAGTAGTGTAAAGACTTTTGGTGTCGGCACAAACTGAGTAAAATGTCTTGCCTTAATTCTTGTTCGTGAATATTCTTTTTCATTTTCCTGATGATTTAGTGATGACAAAATGAATATTCACTGTCAATACTCGAATCTCATGAATTTCCTTTAGAAACCTCAAATTACTATATTTTGAGGGTCTGTGATAATGTAAACACGTGTCAAAACTGAAAAACGAAGGGTTGCCAATATGACACCTCACAGGTTTATTTATAATGTGGTTATGATGAAGGTATACATATGGTTAAATTTCTATGAAATTGTGAACAACTTTCATGTTGACCATTTTTCTGTGACATTAATATTTCCCATTCAAATTTCCAATTGAACAACGCTACGTCGCTAAATCAGACTATAGTACATGGACCCACAAATACGTATATTTTCAATGGACGAAATCTGTGATCTTGCGCATAAGCTGTGACGTCTTTATTCACTAGCGACACCTGGCCAAATTAGCAACTTTTACTTCCAGCAAGCACGCCGTCGGCTAATCAAGGTCGGCTGTTGTGTGGTCGCTTGATAGCATTGCCAAAAGTACTCACTATACCAACAGTTCTACTATTGGAAAACTTTGAACAGCGCTTCAACACTGAAATTATTTTACTAGACACTAAAATAGATTCGAGAATTTCCTGTCACAATACACTAACCGGAAACTGAAATTGGCAATTTAGGAGGGTGGCGCCTCCTCTAAGATAATTCGCAAGAAAATGTCGGAGTTGCGAATCTGTTGTCTATAATCTGTAATAAAACCTTCATAACAGCCCAGTGTACAGCTGTGGTGATGATACTTAGCAGCTAGGGGAATTCAGGTCAGCAGGATAAGGGGTATAATATAGAATGTCGAGGCGCCGCACGTTTTGGTGGCGGTTGTGACAACTAAGTATTGACCACGCTATGTGTCTTTTCACTTTGCCACGAGACGTCAGAGAACGGCGGATATGATACATGTTTGTACTAGAAACTCGCCTGTGCTGGGTAAACTTACACTAACATGTACATGTATGCTCGTGCAGCTAACAAACTTTCAATTTAAGTCGAGTTTCTTTTCTTTTCTAGTTTTTGAGGTTTTCTATTCACGTTTGTGATAAGCTATAGAGGAGAGTTTAATGCTGACAACGAAATCACTTGTAAATGGCGGTTTTAAGCACTTTAGCATCGCGGAATGGGTTTTGGAGACACAGCAATAGACGCTGGATGCCCGGAAAGAGATTGAAATACACATATGCGGGTGCCTGAAAATCGAGTATGAAAAAATGTAAGTTTTAAAACACTATAATAAATATTGATCACATTACAAGCTTTACCTGCCATGATAAGGAGGACTTCTGGTGGAGGAGAGATTTGCTCAGTTGGTTTGACTGCGGCAGCTAAAAATACAAAAGTAGACACAATGTCCGACCGCTGAAGGGCGGGTGCAAATACCCAGCCCTCATGATACATGTAGCTGTACGTTTTTGCGGCACAATAGTCTCATAGTCATCGTGAATAGCGAAACATTGGATGTGTTACTAGTTACTAATCAAATATCTGTGAATTTTTTTTGTGAAACAAACCATAATTTGAGTATTTGTGTTGTTATATTTGATAGTGAAATTCTCTTTTTGAAAAAATTTCCTGCAGTAGTTTACATAGCGAACAAGGCGAGACAATAACATTGGTACCGGATGTTTCTTGCTGCACGAGAGCTCGGTGGCTTGTTTCGACTTCGGTAGCTACAAAAATGTAACATACATGTAGGCGGTAGGCCAGTAACGTTAACAGGGAATTAGAATGCTTAGTTCTGTGAAAGAATCATGAACAGATATGTACATAAAAATAACGAAAGGCCACCGAATAATATGTTGCGGACAACAAACGAATCAAAACCGCAGTGCAATACACGCGTGTAACAACTTTATCTATACACGACATTGCCAGTATCCAGATAAGGAGTTTTATATTTATATTGGACAGTTTGGAAAAAACTTTTTCAGTCTTGAAAACAAAACACAGATAACTCGATTGGCTGGCACAACTTTGTTAAAAAAGCGTTGTATTTGCGGTTCGAGACTTTAACTGCAGGGTTCTAATGTTTTCGTAAATAAGCAGTTACTAAGATAAGCCATGGACTATAGTACATGGACCGCCAACTTTGCATATTTTCAATGTACGAAATCTGGGACCTTACGCACAAGTCGTGACGTCGCTATTCACTAGCGACACCTGGCAGACATTACACTCTTTACTTCCGCCAAGTACGCGATCTGCCAGGGTGGCACTGAACAGCCAGGCTGCGGCCGCGGCCAATTTGCACATCCAAAATTTAATATCTAGGAGTAGGCCAGGCTTGGGGGCATTTTTAGTTAGGCATTGCGTGTAGGCCAAATGAATGTGGTTTGTTTGTATTTGTGAACATGTTGAGAATGTAAAAAGACCACTTGCTCGGATGTAGCAGCACTCTCATTCAAGATAGCGGCCCTCGGTTGACAATACTTTTGAATCAAATTTTTGAAATAGCTAGGAAATTTCCTTTTGGAATTAAATGTTGGCTGTAGTAGAGCATCGGCAGGAAAGTGGTGGTTTTGGGGTGAAAAGTGCCTATTTTTCAAAGTTTAGCTTGGTCTTCAGTGGGAGTGGTCAAAAATACAAGAGAGAATATGGTTTCAGTGCTCATCTGTAGGACTTGTGATGTGAAATGACTCAGTTTTTCTTTCTTTGTATGCAGTTTTTGACAGAACGAGGAAAGGGTGACGAGTCCATGGACGTGTGTTTTGATAGGCGAACCCCTGTGAGAACTGTTCTGTTCCCCCTATAATGGATAGTAAGCTAGATGCAAGAATTTCGCGTCACGACACACTAACCGGAAGCTGAGTTTGAATTGTTAAGAGGATATTTCCCTAAAAATGTCGGAGTTGCGAATCTCTTGTCTATAATCTATAGATACCGTTTTTTGCTTCAATAAAGTGTATTTTACCACAATATTAGCCTCGAATGGCAGATACAACCGTGTAATAACCCATACATAACATTTTGGCGGGAAACCGAGGCCGGATTCGAACCCGGGCCTCAAGAGTTTCGAGTCATCGATTTTACCACTACACCACTCAGCAACTGACGTCAGCGAACGTGAAAATAGAATACTTAAATGAGCACGCACAATAATCGCATGTCCAACAAAGGGCACTGCACCGACATTGATACGCTATGAAAAATAAAACGCATAATTTCCATAAAAACGATATTTTAATTCAGTGAATTTTTTCTGTCGTATTCTCTCAGTTGTAAATCATCGATCCCCAATTTGAATGCGGGTATCGTGTCGTCGGGATCCTTTGTTTTGAGCACTATACTCAGTTACTATTGGTAACCTACTCTAGCAGACGATATTTTCCCGGTCGAAGCTTAGAGTGATAAAATGTGTATTAAGCTATAATAGTTGCTAAACCTTAATTTATAGATTCACTTTATTTCTATTTTGTTAAAATTTTTCAATTGGTTTTGAGTATAAGCATTATTTGTCAAAAATAGTTCGGCTTTTCTTAAAAGGTCACGACCTCCGACCCCGGGCCTTTGACATAGAAAGTAGTTACAAAGCCGAGGCGAGTCGAGAAAGGTAGATCGACTCCTTTCAATGTTTCTCGTTCAGTATGTGGTATAAATAGATTATTACATGTTCTCAGTCGTTATTCCCCGTTATCTAGAGCCCAAGTGGATTTTAGAGAATTCTCCAAAGTCCACAAGGGATCTAGATAACGGGGGATAACGACTTCGCCATGTCTTTTTTCATGAGTAATACGTACCTGGTGTGATCACTTGCGAATCAAATTCCACGCTAGACGCTCACGTGGTTATGAACATGTGTACATACGGGCATTCAATACCTCACGATAATAGAGAGGTTTCGCAAAGCGACGTGAACGTGAATTATCACGCATACTAAATTGCACATGCCGATTCACGTTACAGTTACAAAAGTGGGTTTCGCAACAGCAAGCGTAAACTGAATAACTGAACTCAGAGTGTCCAGTTATTGTAAGCCTAGTACAAGTCCTCTAGTTTACAAAAAAAAAAAACACTTAAAAGTCTCTCTGCCAATGCTACATCTTTTACATGAAACAGTCGTTTCTAAGAACTCCTACCAGAAATAGTCAAGTCTTAGAAATTTATTTGCAGCTTGAAATAAATAGATGCATGTAAATTAAGCATGTAAAAACAACAGAAAGGTATATCAAAAATCCATTTTAGTTCGATGATATCCTGCGAACCCCGGCAGAATAATGGTTTTGGAAAAGGTACTTTTTTGCAAATAAACTTTATGAACATTTATAGACGAAAGAACCGTATTCAATTTACACTGAAGTAAAATAGAAAGATTGAGAAACCTATCACAATAAAAATCATTTTGATTTCTTACGAAATAAGAATTAAAAATGGGTCACAGGTTTCGTGCTTAAAGCGACACGAATCTTTCTGTATCTGCGTAAAATACTCAAAACTGTAATCGGGATTACGTCACAGCCAACGATGGCATGTACATGTATATGTAGGTTATCCCACATACATAGGAATACTACTGCCACATCCTATCGAGATATCATTTCATCTGGGAAAATCCCAACGAGACCGAAAGTCGAGATATCCCCCACTTTTTTCAGTGCTGCGCCACCCATGCAAAATCAGGCAAAATTTAATTCAAATCAAACGAAAACGTTTTGTTACAGTTGCATACAGCACATGTACACACACACACACACACACTGAAAACTAAGATATTTTAAGGAAACTGCAACATGATATCAAGTACGTGTTTTTACCAACACAACCAAATTCACTGCGTTCCTCTACTCTGGTAGTGTAAAATCTGCTTTTTGGGATGCACTTCTTACCTCAAGTTCTGCAAATCAGCACATTTTCCTCCGTTACTTTCTAGTGTTGTGATCAACACTGGAGAATACTTCTATTGCTGAAGACAAGGCAAGACAGTAGACCCAGAAAACTAAAAAAACTCATCTAAGCAAAAACACACTGCTGCACGTGCAACTTTTATGTTTTGTTTGTTATATTCCAGGATGGAATGTTTCTAAGTTTTCGGCGAAATTTAAATATTATTGAATGGTTCATTGTTTTAACTTGACTGTTTCACAAACTGAATTTAACATGAAATAAAACTTAAATAGTTACTAAACATCAAATATTATCTTATCCTTAATCGGCGCGGGTAACCTGGGCATATACATGGAGTGACATTACAACAAGCCAAACTACATGTACAAGGCAACCAGATATCCCCGCTGTGCAAATGCGTTCATGTACATGTATCTGGAACAAATAGGTTATCCCACATACGTAGGAAACCCCTACGGTATCCTATCTCGAATTCATTTCATCTGGGAATGTCCAACGAGAATGAACTTCGGTCTCTTTGAGACATTCTCAGATGAAATGAATTCTCGATAGTGTATATTGCAGTAGTACTCCTATGTACATGTATGTTCGGTGACCTACATGTACATGTATACCAGCCAGGTTGCTGTATGTTACTTTGCTCACAAGATGACGAATTTGAAACGCTTGGGATAAAACGAGTTATATTTAAAACACGTTCTTCTCACACGACAAGCTTTATACCGGCAAAATGTTATCACACAATTGATCAGTAACTACCGATTGTCGTGCGAAATCTAATTAGCAGTGTATATTTGCGTGATGCAACATCATTCAGGTCGTGTTCGTGAGCGCCATTTCTTTTCCAGTCGAAATGAATAGCATTATAAAAACCCCGTTCGTGTTAGTAAATTTTGCAAAAGGTGCTAAAATCAATTTGGGAGCATTCTTACGACTATGAAAGTTTCTGTTGGCCTTTATAAACCTGAGCTTTTATGCAACTGGGCCCTGGGCCCAGTTGCATTAAAGCTATACGCCGTATATCAACAATGACGTCGCATAATCACGCGTCACGTTGTTATTGTTGAACTATGCACGTGACGTCATGCAACAATCAAACTTATCTAGCGGATAACTTTTGAAGCTTTGTGCAACTCAGCCAATATATTGATAACTATTTCGAAGTGTAAAGCAAACGTGAGTCGAATATATTAGTTCAGTGTTGGACGTTTGATCCAATGGTGGTATTTTGCTACAGCGAAAACAACTCCTCTAGTATTATTATTTTTATCATATTTGTTATTATTATTAAAAATACAAACATATTTAGAGTACAACTAAATGTCAACATGCTGACAGGCGTGGCTCCGCGCAATTTGTTGAAATCGTGACAACTTACCTTGCTGAAATAATCAATTAAGGACTTGATGCAATAAGTTCTCATCAAACTCTGACTAAGTTTCGACAAAATGGCACTTTGTTGCCACAAATGCTTGTCAAATAAGTCTGGCGAAAACCTCGACCAAGTTTGGCATACGTGTAGTACACCTTATCCAGAGCTGTCGACCTTGTTCACACGAAGCACGATTTTTTATTGTCACGACCTCTCGTGAACTCTTTCAGGCAACAGCCAACGTAGTTTCGGTGTGAACAATGTTTCAATAAGAATTTTCGTTTCGTGCGACCAGTCCACCAATACCTCAAGTTCGTCTATGTCATCTTGTGTCTCCAGAATATTTGCTTACCGAAGTTCTGTCGTCCGCGGTGGTTTCATCAAGGACTGTAGTAGAAGTATCTATGGTGTGATAGCTCTCACATCACCACTACGCTATTTGATTGTTCCGCATTGGCCACTGGTGTGGATTGAGCTCTCTTCTAGAAAATAATGGAGAAATGCGTTACAAAACTGACTGAAATTTCAAAGTTTCAGGCACTCCCGAGTTATTAACAAGTGATGAGTGATGTATCGCCTCGTAGTTACACGTTTTGCTCATGCTTTTGTGCCAGAGTTACACACGCACGCACGCGCGCGCGCGCGCACGCACGCACGCACGCACGCACACACACACGCACGTTTTCCAGCATTGTAATGCTGAATTACGTAATAAAAAAGGCAGTGAGATAGGGGACGTGAAGAAGCAGTGCGAAAGTTTGACATGTGCGTTGCATTGTGGGTATGTACCTCAGAATGAGAGTGGTGCTGTGCCATTGATGCCCATGTAAACGCTAAGAGACCGCATAGGCCTGTCGTGGTACATGTCGGAGAAGGTTGTAGATGTCAGTGTTCATCGTCAATGACTTGGTGGATGGTACAGGGATGTCCAAGGACAGCACTGTTGCCATGGAGTTTGTGTTCTTATGTGCCCAACTTGGCGTATAGTCACACCAATGTAAAACTCATTGCAGACAGAGGAATACATATGTTTTATACACGACATTGCCAGTATCCAAATAAGGAGTTTTACATTTAGGTTTTTGATAGTTTGGTACAAACTTTGTCAGTTGTGAAAGTTCATATAACTCGAGTGGCTGGCACAGCTTTGTTAAGAAAGTGATGTATTTGCCGCTTGAGACCACTATAACTGCACTGGCCTTTGCATAACAAAAATGTATCCAAAGTACAACTCTGGCCCTGTCTCCGACCTGTTCTCTGTCCAATTTTCTTTTTGTGACTGTCAGTCCAGTGTTTGATTGTTCTGCAGTGTTCTCCTTTTAGGCCTGTGATTTTGACCGATGATGTTTTAAGCGAAGTCCGGACACCTTTTTATAAGAAACTGTAGATTTTGAGAAAAATATCCTAGCGAAATGCCATTGTACGGCCAATGGCGGTCATTGTTGTTTCATGGACTGTAGAGACGTCTGGTAGGCGTGTGTGCAATAAACAAATATGGCAAGATTTGATGGCTCTAGCCGGTAGAAAATCAACGGTGCTTTTAGCACTGCCTACGGCTGCAGCAACTGATAATTTAAAATTCATGACTTATGGTTTTTCGCTTCCCCACTGATTGAAATAGATGCTGTTCATAATTGAAACAAAGGATGTTTTTGCGTGAAACTGTTGCTAGTCAACTAGCGATAGGCTGGGTGATTTGAAATTAATGTCTTTACTGTTCCCTGCATTTGATCGCTTATAGAAATTTACCGTAAATGGTTTGTATGACTTTGGGAACTACATGTAGTGATTAGTTTATTATATGCCCATTGATGCTTCTAACTACTTTCTCTCACTTCTTTCTACAGTTTGAATACATTCAGATCTTAAAGATTATTATATTTACTATTACTATTTATTTACTAAGTTTGTTATTGTTATATTATAAGATATTTATTTTTATCTATACCTTATTCATTTATGGTTATTTATTTTTACTTATTTATTATTTTTTATTATTCGTTATTACTTACTTAAATTATTTTTTACGATCCCATACATTCAACATCCTGGCTGTCGTTGGTCAATAATCTATATTGCACGATAGGAATGAACACCGCAAAAAACATATTGTTTGAGGTGCTGCTCATGTTTACAAATCATGACTAGCACGGTTTATTTTGTATGCGCAGTTTGAGCTCACTTAGGTCTATGTGATTATAATTTGGACACAATTGCAGCATTTTCTGCATCCAAAATGTTTTCCTTATCTGTTTATTATTTTTCAAAGCGACTTGACAGATTTTGGGGAAACTTCATAGTATTAAACTTGGCTGATAACCGCCGGGCACCACTAGAATTTTGAATGAATTTAAGTGCTGTGCTATCCCGTTTTCAACAAAATAGTACTTGTCCACAATTATTGTCAAAATGGCTTACCCTGGAAGGCCCCTTGTTGCAATATGGCAACACCACTTTTGATTTAAAGGCATATTGAGCTCTACGTCGGTGGGCACTTCGGTAGTATATATATGTACAGCATTATTACCTTGAAAAACACTGTTATACTCAGTGACGATGTCGTTTGTTTAGATTTTTGTTTTGACACGGATCTTGAAACATCAAGTCAGGAAATAAGGCGTCCTTATGTTACTTACTTTAAAATTGGCCATTTTTGCCTGTCGACGGAGGCTGAATATGCCTTTAACTAACTGCTGTTAGTTGATTTAATAAGATAGGAATGGTTTACGAGTGCTGTAAAAACTACCCTAAATGGACTGTGTATTCAGTAGACATCTTGGTTGTTTTATGGGGACACACAAGGCAGGTTTACTGGGCTGCTGGTCAGTTTTCAACGCCTAGCTACCGCCCTGTTGCTCCCAATTTCATTCACCACAACCCACCTCAAAACGCTACCCATTTCAGATACCATCAGGTATGGATGATGGGGGTCCAGTGTCCGGTTCCATGAAAAAGTCTCAAATAGCGACTCTACTATGTTTCCTAAATCTGCTGCGTATTTGTGAGTTTTATACGTTGAATTCTCAATATTACTGAAAATTAGTAGGGATCCTTTAATACAACGCCTCTAATTTAAGGACTCAGTCCCTAAATATTTCGACTGGATTAAGGGCTCAATTTTTAATTATATTATTAGAAAACGTCACCATAAGTCAATAGAAAAGCTCGTAATGAAGACAAAACGAAAAATATAGCAACTATGAGTAAAGAAGGAAACGGATACGTAAAAGATTTAAGCAACGCAGTTGAGCACAGACAGATCCAGGGGACTCAAAGTGTCCGGAAACCCATTTTCCCATGCTTTTAGTGATATCAAATCTAGAATTTTCAAATTGTTAACTTAGATCCCCCTCCAGTCTTAAAAAATCTTCGATCCGACCCCCCCTTTAAAAATCTATGATCTGCCTTATTAAGTCGCTATTTGGGAGTGTTTCATGTAACCTCCCTGCTTGAATGTAGAATGTAGTAACGTGTGAATTTTCGACAAAATTATCTGGACTTTGTTTGGATGGCATAAGAGGGCAGTTTTGGACATTAACGTAGGAAACACTTGATGGTTGGGCGGAGGAGAGTATTAATTTTTCAATTTTATTTCAAAACAAAATTTTGTGTGTTGAAATTTTTGATAATTAGTTGTTAATTAATTGATATTAACACCTGGAATATTTGGGGGGGGGGGCAAAAAGCTGTCTCCGCCCCAACTTTTTGATTGACAGGTGCCCCACTCCCCGTTTTTGCTCCTACCTCTTCTTCAGCAGATCTGTCCTATGTTTATTACTTCCCTGACCCCCCTGGACAGCATCGTACAGGTTTTGTACCTTTCCAACTTCCAATCACCTACTTCATGCTCACCTCTGATTATTGAGTCACCCTCTTGCTTATGATGTAGGCCTATGTCTTGAAATTAATATTACCTTCGTTGCCCAATTCTTTTCTTGATTTTCTGTATATTTTGCCTATGTGTATTTTTCATTATGCTGCTCATATTTTTGTTCTCAATATTTCAAACAAAGAGACTTCACGATTTTGAATTTGACACACTAAAATTGGCCATGGCACTAAGTCGTCGCTTCGCGTACTTCGTCGGCTCACACACAATCGCTAGGTGTCGTCTCTGCTTTTACTACAAAACTATAACATCGCCATCTGGTGGTTGCCTTGCTTGGTGATGTTTACTTCCGGCGGAATGTTGGTGTCGTCGCAACTGCAACTGTCCAACCTTTAAAAGCGAAATTTGACATCTAAGGGTGAGGCTACTGTTATTCATTTGGAAGCCATGTTCTAATTTGTTTACGAAGCAGTTAATGGCATGACAACTTGGCTTATCATGCCGAATTTAGACAACTTGACGCGGTTGCGCAATCGCCGCCTGCGAGGCAGCCAGCCTCCCGTTCAGTAACGCTAGGTCTAGGACCTCGCTAAAAAGCAAGACTTCGAGAGATTACGTGAGACTTTGCCATGTGTTTTGAAAGAGAACACGTGATATTGACTAGATTTTAGGTATGTTCTAAGTGTTACTGAACGCACGCCAGTACTCACGTTAGTGCAGACCGCCTGTGGTGCAGACCAGTGCGGGAATGCAATCTGCTGCCAAAAGCCAAAAGGAGAAACCACAGTGCGGGACCTGTTTTAACTCTGCTGTTATTTTGTTAGCATATGGTTCATACTACTGTTTTCTAGATTTCATGATTGTTCCCCCGTTGCCTCCCATCTCCTTCCTAGACTGGGCCCCTCTTCCCTACCCCGGCCCTTCCCTCCCCTCTTCCTGTCCATGGCTCATCCTAACCCTCCCTCTCTCTCATCTCTCTCTCTCTCGCTCATCTCTCTCCCTCTCTCTCGACTATAATCTGACAGTGGCAAAGCATTAGCTAAATTTTCTCACCTTTCACCACGACTCAATCTTTGCTCTTTAGCCTACCAGGTCATAAACAAAATTTGCCTGATTGGACTTTTCTGTTTTCAGAGCTAGTCTTCTGAATATCTGCCCTGTTTAATATAGTCTTGTTGAATTCCTGAGACTAACAATGGTGGACAACTCCGACTTCCATGACGTCAACCTGAAAGAGGAAGAAAATTCTCAAGCTGCTGGTCCTGATGTAAGCCTTTATATTATGAGTATGGTGGTCCTACATGAGCCATTCAAGCCATGATGCATGTAATCCACACCCTGTAATGTATTTGTATTTATTCCAATTTAACTGATCCATGTTCAGAGCAGAAAAACATATTTACTTAGTTTGGATAATGAGACGTTGTTCACAAATTTAAAAGAACATATGTTTGTAAAATAAGTTGTTTTCAGAAGATTGGGATTTCTTATGAACTACATATCTTCCAGAGTACACTTTCTGTATGTAAATGTGAAGCACTCTTGTGCGGTGGATGGGAGCTGCTTCGATGTATGGGCTCTCCCGAACTAGATGTATTGGTTGTAATTTGCTCTCAGATCAGTTGAAACAATGAAAGACCTAGAGCTGCGTGCAGTGTTTGATTGTGTGATACTGTCTCTTCCAGGTTTATCCTCCGTTGAGTTATGTCATCCCTGAGGGTTGTAGCGTGGCCCCAGGACCTCCACCTGAAGATGAGATTTACGTCAGTTTGCAGCCAGATTATATGAAGATGGAGGTACGGTGAACGTCAAATGTTGCGTGAAAAGGGGAAGCATAAAAGATTTACAATTAATTTAGCACTCGATTTGGCGACCTCAGATTTTGACAAGGTCACCAAATGCGACTTGGCATTTAGCTGTGCGTCGATCACTGTAATACATGATGAGAACCCCCATTCAAATTTCACTTCTATTTTTGAGAGTATTAAAATCACTCTAATAAGTGGTGGTGTGCACATGTCAAGTCTCCCCATTTTGTTTCTTTGGCCATCAAACATGGTGTTTCTTCCCTGGTCTGACTTTTCATTGGGTAATTCAGACACTCTTTCACTCCAGCTTCCTCCTCCGCCATCGTACGATTCACTGGTCTTCAAATCATCACCTGTTCCACTGATGTATGTTGACTTCATGCCTAGACCTCTACCTGGAACCAACCCGCCTGCATATGAAGACTTCAGGTATGTTAACTGTTGTTATTTACTGCAGTTCCTTACCTGGAACTATTTTCGTACTTTATTAGTTTACTGTTCAAATCTGGCTGAGGAGCTAGAGACCTGACTCAAAGGTCTGAAAATGTGCCCCAGAGGGTCTCGAACCCACCTCTTTGAGTAAGGAAAGCAGAATTTCTTTCCCACTAGGCCACACTGCCTCCCCTTGAAATCCCAGACAAAAATAAGACTCAATCATTTGATAATTAGCAAGAAATAGTGGCTGTGAACTATTGACAACTTGCAGTGAAAAGAATTTGGGTCAGCTTTATTTTGAAAATTACGTGAGTGCCTTTTCTTCTTCTTAATGTACGTATGTAGAATTTCATGGGACGTATCAACTGATGTACCATCCTGTTCCCAGGTCACATATTCCTACAACTATGGACAAAAGTAATTTCCAAAATTCCCCTTCTCAAGGTCTATCATTTTTGTGAATGCCTGCAGTTTTTCAAAGTCTATGGTACAGAACTTGAAAACAAATAAAACATTAATCTGAAGCTACAAATCTTATGAAAAAAATTTCACTTTTCCGCCGTATTGTGTCTTAGATTACTGAGATTTTAACGTACTCTAGACATTTGGTTTCAGTTGCGTGATGGCTCAAGCTAACCAATGGCTATCTGCCAACCCCCAGTATGAAGCCAAAACTTGCGAGAATCTGGAACGAAAGGCAAGAAAAGATGGTGTCATTGAAACGGAGACGACCCTACATCATGAATCGGCGTACGGAAACAACGCCTACATCATAGGCTTGAGGTGGGTATAGCTTCAAACATATTTGCCACTGTAATGCTGTGATGTGAGACTCGTGATATGGATCCTAAACACTGCATTGCTTGCTAGTGACTAGGAGACGATCTGCACTTACTGACAGCCAAAATTTGTCCTGAGGTTTGTCGTCACCCATGATCAGTTCCCAAATCAGTTGATCAGCTAAAGCCATGGGCCACAGTATTTTCCATTCAATGAGTGATCACTGGAAGTATTAAGCATGACTAGTGTCCAGGTGTCTGTAATAGTGTTGCCATGCAATCTATGTTTACTTGGAGCTGATCAACTTTTAATCCAGACAAATACTTGTCAATGTCTGCTACAGATGTCTCTTGCAGCAGATCTTGTCTACATGACCCCATAAACCATAAAATGCTGTTATCATGAAGCCAGGTATGCTCCCTTAGCCATTACGCTCTATGGAGTAAAAGTACCTCGGTATGCATCCAGGTGGCAGTACTAGTCGCCGGTTGTATGTAGTCACTTTGCCGTTGCATCGTGAAAGTTTTCCCTGACCCTTCCCATTGCTGTTGGCAGAAGTACCTATTGTGTGTTTTCTTTGCATGATTTTGTAATTATTTTTACTATGAAGACTTCTGCAGATGCTCCTTCAGTGTAAACTTGTTGAAACTCTCGTGATTAAAAGATTCTTATACGTTGTTCCTCTATCTTCTTAGACTTTGGCTGGCCCTCCGAGACAACCCGTCAGAGCCTCCACAGCAACTAGGGTACTTCACTGTGAAGCCTGAGTTCCGTGTTAAGAAGTTGGCTCACACACAAATGTATCAGGGCTTTGGAGGGGTAGGTGATTCATTGTTCCTATATGCAATACTCATTAGCTGTTTGAGTGCATGGATCCACTTACCTATCAAATATAACCATGGCTGTGATAATCTTTGACTACATTACAGGCACATGTAGAGTCTTACTACACCCTGAACTTGCCCTCCTTTGATTCCTTCAGTCGTACAGTGGACAAACTCAACAAACAACTACAGGACAATCCCATACAAGGTGAGTCAGCATTAATTGATTGTCGACACGTGACATGTGACTGTTTGCCTTTGAAGTGTACAGAACCGTTCTTAAGGGTTAATTCATAAAAGCAGCTTTAGACTGCCTTCTGTCTCATAAAGTAACTTTTGATGGAGACCACTCACTGTTATGAAATTGGTTTGAAATTGTGTCACTCTTTTAATTCATATTAGGCAGATCCAGAGGGGTCAAAGGGGTCCAGACCCCCCTTTTCTCTTGATTTTAGTGATATCAATTCTGGAATTTTAAAATTTTTGACTTGGACTTCCCTTTTTAAAAAAATCTTTGATCCGACCCCCCGCTTTTAAAAAATCCTGGAGTCGCTCCTTGGCTTGGAAAGAACTGACTTTTATCGACCAGGTTCGACAAATTAGCTTGTCACAACAGGTCATTTTGGGCGACGTAATGGTCTCAAAGAATAAGGAAATGTCCGTTTTTCCAAGCCCAGAAGCCACTCCTTATTTGAGTGTGAAACAACTTGAGGTCATAGGCTTTAAGTCGTGAAAATCAAAAGTTGGTTTCTTTTAACGTTTGCCAGTTTTTGGCTACTTAACTTCAATTTTCTTTTTGGCCAAATGCAGGAGAGGATTAAAAACAGTCATCGTAAAACCAATTTTTGTTCATCGCTAGTACAGTGAGTTGTGATTAATCTAAGAACTTAATAACATTGACTTGTAGCTATTGACACAGCCAGTCTATGTCAACGGTGTTTCGGTCGTTGGAGAGTCTTTAGCAACCAAGTGTGAGCCTGCTTATATGATACTGAAATAACACAACTATCTATCACCAGAGCTGCGTATTGCTTTATTTATTGACCACCGTGTCTCAGTTGTCCTGTAATAACCAAAAAGATTCGCATGCTATTCCTTTTAATATTCAGTGTTTTATCCCAGACTACAGCAGGTTATGGCCCCATGCACCAAAGGGGGATAGCAATGGTTTTGTCACATTTTAGAAAACACTGGGTATAAATAGAAAAAGACTGAATCCCTTTTGTATTCAGTAACATGGCGTAGGGGACACAGGGGAATGGTTTGCTATGGGGGAGGGGGCATCAACAGGAACTGGGCATCAAAATGAGAGGAGACAACTCAAACCATGGGAAGTGGCAGTACTGACGGGGNGGGGGGTGGGGGTGGGGGTTGTGGATAATCCGTTGCCTGTGCTACAGTTTACTTTGCTAACTGTGCTGTGGTCTGTATGTGTATTAAAGGACGTATACTGACGGTGGAGACGATGCAGTACAAGTACTGTGAAAATTGGCAACAGTACTCTATAGAGCCGGACAAGACGTATTGGAGTGAGAAAAAGGACCAACCTAAGCTGTATGTGTTCCTGCTGAGGGTCTTCTACGTGGTCGGTGAACCCGCTCATGAGATGATTGGTGAGCAGTCACACCTATGGTCGCAGGCAGACTGTTACTTGTACATGTACCAGACATGCTCAGGACTATTGCACTCGTCACCTGGAACCTTGGTTGTGCTTTATTATAGTCATCATTTGACTTAATGTATATTTTAAAGTTTTCACTGTCAACTGTTGTTGAAATATTGACGTTAGTGTTTGTTACATTTATGATAGAAAGTAGTTAACTGTACACGAGTATTCAACTATGACTTGGCGATTATTTGACACAGTTTTGTTGTCGCAGTGACACTACATTTGTCAATCTAGCTTCAAGTTTAAATGGATTTTCTGTGTAATTTTATTGAAATAAAAACCGCCATTGGTACTATTTCAGTGAAGTCAATCACCTATACTGTATTGTTCTATCGCATATCATGTTGCATTATGGGAATCGCGTAATAATCCGCCGTGTATGTCATCCTAGGACTGCGTGATTTCAAGCCAGAGTGTCTGACGAAGAACCCTAGTTATACGATGGGCAAGCCTCGCTTTGAGAACTTCACTTCTTGTATCTATAAAGCTGGAAACTGGTTCTATACACAGAAGGTGGGTGTGATAGACTCTGACAATTAAGCTCACTTCATGTCTAAAAGCCTGGCAACTTGTACACTCTTTCACAGTGCTACGAAAGGTAGCATTGTGGAATGTTGTTTAACATGGCTTCTCATTGGTTAAAGTAATGAAACCGACGTCATAACATTCAATCATTCCCATTGGTTGAAATCTGGGAAGTCTCCTTTCAGTTTACTGTGATGTAGCATGGCGACCACCTTTGACTTGAAAAGTTGCAATTTATTTAAATGGGCAGTGATCGAAGTAAACAAAATCAAGGAAACCCCAATTCAGTGGCTGAAGCCCGAACAAGTAAAGTGCAAGTGAAGGCATACGCAAGTAGTGGCAATGTGATCGGTAAACTTCCGACCAAGCATGCGCATTGATGCCCACACATTGAATTCCATGTGTCATTCATCATGTTTCCTTTTCATTATAGGTGGCGCTCTCAGGGGGTAGGCAAAATGTTCCACAGAAAGGATATAATTAAGATTTCCAAAAAAGTTGCTGAAATATTCTCTCCGCAAAGTCGTCAAAATTTAAAATTACAAATTTCCACCCTTCTTTTTTCTGTTTTAGCACCATTATGATAACTTTGAGAATGCCAGTCATAGCATTTGAAAACACAGGTGTAGAATGTGTAACATGCATTGAGAGCCATTCCCTGCATCTATTAGCAGGCTATTAGCACTATACAGAGAAATTAGGTTGGGTGCCCTGGTGTTCATTGATAATACTAACTTGCTAGTTTCATCCCTGTCGTAGTAATAATACTGATTATTTATGGAAATTCTCAACTTATTCAACAACCCCAAAGGGGGATAGTTGTCTGGAAAACCTCAGAACCTAGTTATGACCATTTGTCCTTTGCTGGGTCAAATTTTGTTTTCATCTCCAACGCACACTTGCAAAGAGAATATCCTTAAATTAAAATGCTCTGTGCCAAGTCGCCTCTCTCTCCTATCCTTTGCCAGACTTTGACCTCCATACCAAAGTGTGCTCTTATTCAATTCCATGTTATTTCAGGGTGTAAAACTGACCAACATTCAACAGATTGATGTCATGATGTTCAAAGGATTGGGTAGGCATTGTGTGGATTTAAGAGTGGTATATTGGATGCATGTTACTGGGCCATGAATGTGTATTTGCATAGTACAGTAGGGTAAAAAAGCTGTTTCAGGTCTGTGATTGGTTAGAGTAATACAGGACTTTCGTGTCAAGTTCTGGACAAAACTAATTCATTTAAGTGTTGCTTTGTCTGGCGTATATAACATAACTTGTTTGCTGGTTCAACTGGGTTAGGGAGCATCAAAGCCTTTCGTCATTAGGTAACTTCAAATTATTTTTCATTTATATGCAGAGTTGTATTTTGTTGAGAAATTTGTGCATCTATGGTACTCTCTGAACTGGAGAGTGTGCAACTTTCAAGTGAAACCTGGACTCTCATTTGTACAAAACATGGAGATGTATGTTTCTAAGTGTATCAGTCTTGCACTGCCCTTTTAATGGTAATAATTAAAATAGTGATCATGCCATGTAACAATGCTATATGCGATGCATGCGGTGGGCGCATATCAGTGCTCCGCGTTGCTCTTGTCAGTTGGTTCTTAACTTAAAATAAAGGCTTTTAAGTGTGTTGTTTTGCAAGCCAGTTATGAATGTTTGATCACAACTGCAGGTGCGGTGTCTTTCAACCCTGACAAGACAGAGATGGTGGAATTTCCGCGTACGGGTAGCTCAGACAAGGTGCGCGTGATACGTGCTTACTTCACCATCGCTCCCAAACCCTGTCCCAATCCGTCTGTTCGTCTTACCACTCGCCTGTTTGCTCCTGTTCGTCTGTCTGGTACCAGGTATGAGAACATGTCCGCGACAATGGAGAGGATTGTAGCTTGGCTGAGGGCAACAGGTAAGACTCGTATCAGTTGGTTTTGTATTAGCCGATGTAAATTATGATACATCCAGGGCCACGTATTTTTGTGTAAAGTGTTATCATTTATTTTATTTTACTATATTTGATTTTGTGTTAATCACATAACCCAGGACTGGAATTGTTACTTTTTACTACATTTTGAGCAATTCATCCGTGTTGCTTCAGATGCACAATAATGATGTTTTTGCAACAGCTCAAGGAATTATGTAATATTAAAAATTACATGTAATACTCAACTCATCGTAAAAATTGACAGCATGAAAATCAATGCATCAAGTTCTATGATATTCAGCTCAGAATGAAAAGTCCACTGCAAAGTTTTGTTCGTTACCATGTGCCATTATTGCTGTTAGGGGCCCAGGTCATTGGTGCACAGATGGTGAACATGGAAGTGACACCAGAGACCTCTACCATCGATCCCGAGAAGATGACCAATTGTCAATACTTTGGAAGAGGTTACTACTGGCTGGCCTGTGTCAGGTCAGTGTCTAGCTCAGTGATTTGTGCATTGTAAAATCAGGGGTTAGAAGTCTAGATATGGAAGCGACACGATGAATTACACTGTGTCACCAGATGAAAATTAAGGGGTTGATGGAAATCAATTGTTATCTTGACAAGGGAAGTTTTGAGACCAGGTATTTAATGGCTCTATTTCATAAGGTTCATGCATTTAGTTCCATTTTAATTACGAGAGGGAAACATTGATTGAAATTGTTTTATTTAAAGTACATGTATACACCCACCATGGAAACTTCTCCGTTTTGTTTGACTGTGTTTCTTCATTCACCTTGACAGGTAATCGTAACCGTACAAACTGATCCGTAATTTTTCAGACTCTATCTGGACGGATTGTACCAGGAACCACCTGCCTCGATGCTTCCACCTGTTCCACAAGCTGCACTTCAGGGCAGCTCAGATTGCTGCACTGTCTTGTAGCTGCCTTGAGAAACAATGTTGCATCCCTGGCTCAGTGATGTTCATACTAATCAATTATTTAATTATCATTGTGGTAAAGTTTCTTCAAATTTGAGCGACAATATTTGTCGAAATTGTCTTTTAGCAAATTTTTACTCATTGCTTTGCTGGATTTGACCAATTCGGGACTTTTATCAAAGGTGCTGCTGACATTTTTCAAATGCAATGTGGGTCAGTTCATCCAGTAACATCGCAGGTCACTTGGTGACGTGCATATATACACTTGACACTTGAGTGTACAATTATTGAAAGCAGGGGTCCACTGCAATATGCTTTTGGTGCATACACAACAAGGTGCCATCATAAAAAATTAAAAGATTGAAAGCGAGCCTCAAAGTCCATTGCATTTAATACAGTGTGTGCGGATTAGGAAATTGTTTATACAAAATATTCTTGAGTCGCGCTATCAGATTTCGCTGACGGTTTCCGAGTAAAATGCCACCTAAAGCACAAATTATCAATCAGTTTGCATGCCCCTGGCCAAGTTATCTGTGATGTCATCTGATGTTTATGAGGTGACAATCATTGCACAATGCATTTGAAAAATGACAGCAGCACTGTAGATGAAAAACCTGAAATTGTTAGTTGACCACAGGTGCATAATAGGCGTGGTAATCGTTATTAATATCGTAAAATGTGGTCCTGTTATCACAGATGTTATGATGCACTGAAATTTTACTATTCCATCACGTTGTGTTCTAAATTGAAGAAACTTTACTCCACATTTTGTTAGAGATGAGTGTGGCTGGTGTGTTTCTAGTTATTGACAGCTTGAGGGGTAATGCTTGGATGTAATGTGCCCAAATTTTGAGAACCAGTTTTCTCCACTGAATAATGGGCATCAAACTGGTTCTCAAAACCCGTGCACGTTATATCCAACCCTTGCCGTTTGAGGCAGGCCTTCTCCACCAGGGCTTTATTCTGTAACGCTAGATACTGACAAGAATCAGTGAATTCTCTCCAATACTTAGACATCACAGTCTCGCCGACCAATCACCTTGAGTGGCGATGATTCTGCTTGTGTACTTCAGTAAGTAATGAGATTACTTCTGAAGCACTAATGTGATGCTGCATGATGTCGGGTATTTTGCAAGAACTTTGATTTATGCAATGCACGGGTTCCTGGTTTACACTTATGTGTACAGATGAATATTGCAAGTGCTTGGTGTATTGTACGCTTGTGTGGGCATAAGTCAGTCTTGTTATAGAATTTTTCTCCAGGTGTATGTGTGTGTGTGTGTGTCAAATTTTGTGAAGGATTCTGGGAAGGGTTGCACTGACCTATTGTTCTGGATACTTAGCGAGTATTGAACAAAATAATACCTGGTGTTGATGGGTTGTACATAGTCATCTTCTTTTTGTGCTTTTTACAAGGCCAATGCTTTTTGTTTCATTTTCTGATTTTTTGTTTTACTTTATGAATGTACATGCTGTATCAGGTATTTTCATATGGTTTTACATATGGTTGAAGTGGACAAGCTGAATATGAACTGCGATGCTTGCAAAGAGCTAAAATCAAAATTGATCCGAGAGTTATGTATAGACAGTAAGTAATTGTTATGTGTTTTGATATCTGTGGAATGTGTTCTTAATCGTAACGGCCGTAAAATAAGCGGGAGACTACACTAATTCTTTGTAAAAAGATTTTCAACACAAATCTTGAATAAACGATGAAAGGTGACCAATTTTGGGCTTATTTGTAAAGAGAAATGTATTTTGATGCTTTTAGCCCTGGCCAGTTTGAGTTTTCCATGAGTATATTTACTAAGTCAGTTAAATCTAGTCTTCTTACTACAGAGACGTTTTCGATTTAAATACAAGGTGTCTGCCTTTATAAAATCACCGATCAGCTCCCCCTGTTGAGCCACAAAGTAAACGCTAAGTAATTACTGTATGATTGGGCTCCTTAGGATTGAATACTTCACATTGTGCTGTTGTGGGACATTGTGGTACAGGGACCTGTTTCATAACAAGTGACTTGGGACTTAAGTCAGAAATTTAATCTGACATTTCCACTTCACAGTTATTGAATAAAGGTTTATACATTTAGCAATTAGCATGTCTGAGTCTGAAATGAAAATATACAAATCATCTCTGTGAACAGAAATTGTGGGTATACTCCAGAGGTTTTGTAATTTTGCTGAAGTGAGATTTGATTATATTTCAGGAATAGATATGTTGAGCCTAAGACCAAATTTCTGACTTAAGTCTTTTTAAGTCTTGAAAGAGACTCCTTGTTGTTAACTTAATACAGTAACTAAAAACTCTGTTGCTATATTTGTTTCGGTGGCTTGCTTTAGGTATACGATACCAAAGAAAAAGTTAGATTAGTATGTGTTCATTAACTGATAGTTTGCTGTGTATTTGGAGTACTGTTATTTCCAATTTATTTTTTTTTAAAGTAAAATGCATAAACGGGTTACCATGTTACTTTAGCGAAAATTGTGCAACCATAAGTTGGTTGCACACAGATTTGAAGTTCCCGTTATTTTTTGAAAGATTCAATATATTTTTATTTTGGCTTTGCAAGATAAAGTTCAATACAGTTTCCATATGAAGTTTTCCGAATAAATTATCTCTTCTAGTTTGTTTAGATTTTGCTGTTTGTTTTATTTGATACAGGGTTGTAAGTGTTAGTGCCGGATTTTTACCCCTGGCATTATCACTTAGTTTCCAAGTCATGTGATATTATCACTTATTATAATATCCTTTGAAATATCACTTGGATATTTTGTTGATGTGATATTGTTGCTAGGACTAGGTCTACTTGTCTTGTAATGTAGTGACTTGGTATTTTATTCCCGTGATATATTGCTTGATTTTCTGTTTGTGTGATATCATTTGGAATTGTATTGGTGTAACATTATTACTTCTTATTGTGTTTCTGTGATATCACCACTTGATATTCTATTGGTATGTTATTATCACTTCATATTCTATTCTTGTGATATTATCACTTGAGATTCTATTCCGGTGATATCACGTCGTATTCTACTCTTGTTATATTATCACTTGATATCCTATTCGGGTGATATCATCCCTTCCTATTCTATTCTTGTGATATTTTCACTTGCTTTCTATTCCTGTGATATTATCATTTGGTATTCTACTTTTGTGATATTACTTGTAACATTCCGCTCTGTCTTGTGTGCATTTAGTTTCCGTCACTTGTTTAAACAACTAAGTGTTTTGTATGCTCTCACGAGCTGCCTTCTAATAAAGCTAGATTCTTTTAGATCTTTCTATTATTTTCTTCGTTGCGATTTATAATGGATATGATGTACTATGAAAAACATTCGTGCTTGATTAAATTCGGTAAAATAATTGCTGTTTTATTAAAGTTCGCTATAAGTCATTAGTCTAAACATAGGGATGCTAGGATTCTACAAGAATTCGGTAGGTGTTAGAATCAAATTCTTTCTGTTATTTGATTCCCCTTCAGTGAATGTAAATAAATATGTAAGCTTCTCAAAGCATTTAATTTTCCATCAACTGACGTAAGATTTTACAGTCGTCAAAATGAAATAATTTTTGCATCAAAAGTCAGCGCACCCCGTACTAACTATACATCTCGGATGGTTTGTGGTTGGGGGCGCGAAGCGACGAGAATATTTTAAGGAGTCTCTCTGTATCCAACTGACAGGGACATCCGGATAGTAAAATGTACATATACATCACAGTGGCGGATTTAGAGGGGGCCATGACCCCTATAAAATTCTAGATTCCATTTGGCTGTTCGGAGGTGCGAATGTGACGGGCAAAATTCTGGCAAATACTATGCCTTGGCCCTCCTAATTAAAAATCCTGGATCCGCTTCTGCATCATGATGAAAGCCTGACAAAAGTCTCGAGCAGATCATTTCGTTTTATCAATCAACTCGGAGACAACGGGATTTTTGGCAAAAGACATCTCTACCGTGCTACTATCCAGGCGGGTTTAGTTATGCTTAGTTTGCGCATGTCAGCACAGGTTTCTCTCGCATAAACTATAAAGTGACATTGTGTTTAGTGACTAAATACAGAAATAGTGCGATACAACTAGCTTTGCTTGCAGATTGACACAAATTTGATGTTAATTACTGATCGATGCGTTTTTATTAACCGCGTGATTGAGGTTCACTGATCAACAATTTCGTTTGCGTTTGTTAATTTACAGCGCACTTTGTGATGTGCCACTCAAATGGTTCGGAAACGTCTGCTGTTGAAAGTCTTGGTTCGAATATCGCTACAACCGTCAGAGCCCAGTGTTGGAACTTCAGCAAATAAATGTGTTGGCCCGCAGGGTCAATTAGTCTGAAAAGTTACTGGCCCGGCTCTCAAGTTGCTGGCCCTGCTTTTAACACCCTAATTACGTTTTCCTTGATCTTTTCCATTGTTTTATAGTAAATGCGAATGTGCTTGAGAACCCTGTTTTTTGTTATTAACTCTAGTTGCCCACAAGGTTCAAAGGTGAACTCGTTGGCGTTCAAGAGGCAAACAAAATTAGTCAATACACCTTTTTAGATTGAATTTAATATTAGACGACATTCACATGGGCTAGTAACTTTTGAATGTTACTGGCCTTGTCGTATATCCACTGGCCACGGGTCAGCGTGTATTTCGAACGCTGTTTAGAGCCTCCATTGCGAACTCACAGGGAGTAGAAGTTTTGAGTTCTTCCCGTTTGGCAATATTGCAAAAACGCGCTCAGTTGACGGTAGTATTCTGGAACAATAGAGTCCTAATTCACCCCCGAGGTCGGACACTTACTCTTACCTCAGTCACACGCGCTCGCGCCCTTACATGTACCTCATTTTGCATAAAGCTCTGGCAATACTATAGGTACATATGCGTGTTTTTGTAATGTGTGGTAATGGTGCCGAGTTTCCAGCCCCTGGTATTGTTATTTAAAATATATAATCGATATATCACGAATAAATTTGTATATCAATGGCATGACGTGATCGCATTTGCATCACTGGTCCAGTCACTTCATGCTAATGTCATTATTTGTTATTGTAACCAGTCTGGCATGGCCTAGTGGCTGCTTTTGGACATTTGAAGCCCAATAAGATTAGTAAAATTTACATGTACTGGTATGTAACGCTAAGATTAAATTAAGTGTAAGTAAAACGACGAGTGCCGGTAGAAACATATATTAAAATATTCCCGCCATGTTTCGAGCAAGGGCATGACACTGACTGCCGAACGCTAGACAAAAGTATTCTGCAGCCTGTGTCATGCCCTTGATAAACAGTGTACCGATAGTCAAAATGTGGGGAATATTTCAATATATTTTAGTACCGACGCTGGTCGTTTTAACTTTACTATTTTACCCTTCTTATCCGTCGGTAACTCCCCGGCATTCCAGCATCTAATTTACGCCTATTAATTTATTAATCTTGGCTAATGTGAAGTACATATAGGTTTCATCGCAAAGCCTCCAGTCAGTTGCCGGTTAGTTCGGTTTCCCTACATCGTAACAACTAATTATCTCGGCATTTTAGGGCCTTGGTGAAACCCATGTCACGTGACGAAGGCCTACCTGCACTGCTCATTAATAATTCAAACCCGGTTGCGTGTCGAAGTCGAGTTCATTACAATCTGACGACGCCGGTTTAATTACTCTATGGTGAAAGCGAGAGGGCAAGGCAGGAGACGATGTAAATTGTTATAATAGTGCACGACGGTAAGAGTAAATAATATCTAGCTGTGTGACTGAGTACATGCTGTAAGAAGATTATTATATTGTTTTTGAAGTATAGAATATTTGGAAGGTAACAATTGCCATTTGATGGGGAATCGAAAACCAAGTGTTTCAACGAGTATGATCTTTATCGGGGAGACGTCGATTATTCCGAATAGTAACAAGAATAAAGATTCCAGTAGACTGCCAGAAAGTGATCAGACCTCGGTAACGTAAGTGCCATATAGACTGCAGCTCATTAGATACGTTTAGAGACAGATTTGACATGGTTAGAACTTCACTCATTTGTCTTATACATGTATTAGGAGATTTTTGAAGGGAGATTGGCCCCATTTTTATTGTAACGTTTTCCGCGAATAGTATGCTGGTAGATCGTCATCCTTTGTTGGCCTGCTAGGGGGCCTGGTTTCCACTCCCTTCCTCTATAGATACGACCAAAAACGCGTTTCGAGTTTAGGGCGTAAGCAGTAGCGGATTTGGGGGGAGGGGCAAGGGGCCATGACCCCCCTTAAAGTTCTCCCAGATACCACAAATACCATTTGGCAGTTATATGCGCGCACCCATGGGGACTTGGGGAGCGATTGCACAATGCAAGGCCTTGTACAAACCCCCTTTATCGTTTTTAGGCTGGGCCCGCGCATGTAGCGAAATTTTGGTTATTCCTGTGCCCTGCCCCCAACTCAAAATCCTGGTTCCGCCCCTGGTAAGTGGTCAATTACTGTCCAAGTTGGGGTTGTTCACGCCCTTACGCCAGCACTGACGCGCTAGTGAAATATAATCAGAGTTAAACTTAATTAAAGGCTTCTACAAAATCACCCCAACGTCTAATGTACTGCACAAGTATCTGGGATAACGGATCATTGTTGTAAAGTGAGAAAAAGCCCATTTTTCTTACCCTCGCTTGTCCATAGTCTCTCTTACCCAGGCACTCAATCGAGACGGTATGACGAAATCCCCAAGGCCATGTTCAACTTACCAAGAATTCAGAATTGTTCAATATTGCAATACACGAATTAATTTTACGACCAGAATTCCTTTCGTTTCCTGCTCGGTGTAAGCTACATGCAGTTACACGTACGTAGGCTATAAGTTGGTGAAGCGAAGGGGAGCTATTAAGATTTGTCCGCTCGGGGATTTCAACGTCGTTGCGTGACGCAAACATGGATTTTGGGGATAAATAATTGATGAAAGGCAATTAATGGAAATTCTCTAATCTTATCTAATTATGCATTGATATTCAATAAGAAACTTGTCTTACATCTAAGCATATCAACAAATCAATGCTCTTAAACATTGTCATGTATTCGTTTGGTGGTCAAGAGACGAGCGGCAAGTATTGGAATAGCTGCAACCAGTGGACTGAGGCGACACAAGTAACACCATCAGAGGGTGTAGGGTCAAACCCCCCCAAAAATTCTTTTTCAACGACCTTTAGACTGGATACCGAGGACAGCTGCTGATGTTTTTTGCTAGCAGCTGCACATTCTGAATTGACGCGTAATAGATATGTAGGAAAGTGTAGCCACTTCGTGCATTCCTTGAAGTTGAACAGTTGTCAGACTTGATTCACTAAAAGTTGCAACGAGTATTTTGTTTTTTGAAGCTAGGTCCGTCACATAATTGGAAGATAACCCTACAATTAAAGAGTCCGAAATATTAACTTTTTCGAAATATGATTTCCTCAAAGATTTCCAACAGGCTAATACGCCTCAGTCAGCATCCACGCATGCAACCGTATACTGTACATGTATATGGAGTTGCCCGGAAGTTGCTGTTTGTCTTTTGGCCAACCTTTTCACCGAAAAATCTTTAACGTCAATCATTTCATAACAAACATAGCAAGTGTCACTCTCACGGTATTTCAAAGACGTTCTCGGTTTTGCTCAAATGTTTCGTTGCATAGGCAACTTGCATATGATACACGCCACGTAGGCGCGTATTGGTTTACGTTACAGAAGTGCGGTGGCTGAAAAATGACGCTAATCTGGGAAGCGCACCATAGACGCGAGCAACTTGCGAAACATTAATCAAGAAAGATCACGCAAAATGTGCTGGAAAGCTAACTAACGTACAGTGTACTCTAGCAAAATGGACGCCACTGAAATGATTGATCGGTGAGGATGGAATTCACGATTTCCGGTCCCTATGCAAGTGGTTAGCTAGTGTCGTGAGTCTACGGAACGCACCCCTCTTGGTATATAAAACTTAACAGATAAAAAATACACCGATAACCAAGAAAAGAATCAGTTGACCATCATTTCTTTAGTTTTATTTCTTATCAAGGGTTTCTGATAGTATGTGTATATCTGGGACATTGTATAGTTTTAACTTTCTGGTACTATCCTAAATATAAGCCGGATGTACACTCGGAAACACTGTGTCAGTGACAACGAAATGGAGTGATAGTTGATGGTAAAAGTAACTGCATTACGCCCCTATTAAGAGGTCACTAAAGTTCTCGCGTTAACGCCGAGCAGCAACTCAAGGCCCAAGCAATGCCTACAAGCGCCGATTTCAAACCCGCAGTATTAGTGTTGGCCAATCCAAGCATTTTCTCGAGTTTCCTAAATGTTCTTGTTGTTAATGGAAACAGAATCCTGTTACGGTAAGGAATATTACGATACCGTTTTTATACGAGTAAAAGAACTAATTTTCGTGTTTAGCCAGCTTAACTGGGCGAAATGTAACTTTAAATCAATTTATTTTGTGGACATACGAAAAACGTTCTAAAATAAACTGCCCCTTTTTGGTGACAGTCTGACACTGTTCATTTTGGAAAAAAAAACGTACAAAATACTGAAGTCTCAACTGTCGTAGAATCATGGGTCGAACTCTGAAAAAATCCGAAAACAGGCCCACGGGCCTATGTCAGGACGGTCTGTCTGCGAATGTTTCCGCTACATGTTTTTAAACATTGCACCCAACATGACGAACCTGTAAAGTCAAGATGCGTGGTTATGTAAAATGACGCAAAATGCAACTTTGGCAGGTAGAACACTGCCTCTTCCGAGCCTCAGTGTTCCCAAAATTCATAATGTCTAAAATGGCATTCATACACGAAATTCCAGATATATGAAGGCATATCCTAATATTTTGGCTTTTTTTAAAAATCCAATTAACGTATTTTTGGGATTTCAAAGTAAGCTTTAAATTTACTCGAAAAGAAAAAATTTGTTACGAAAAAAATCAGCGTTTATAGTGCCAATAGGTTATGGGTATTTGATATAAGCACATTTTAATGTCCCTCGATTAAACTTTGCTATGAGAGGACTGTTTTTCCGTTAATTTCTCCATTTCTGCATTGTTTGATGGAGAAAGAATTTGGTTATGCCAGTCATATTTTATTATCCCGGGGGAGTTGCTCGGCGACAGGTATTTCAATTTTGCTAGTTCGTCCTCACATGAGTTTAATTTTCTATTTTTTCGCGAGCTTTACAATATTGGTGATAAGAAACGGTCAATGCTAGCAACAAGAGTATCCGTTTGCTTCTCTTCTATTCGCGAACAATCACGCCATGTCGGTCAGCATCAGAGACTGAAGCACCGCGCTCTGTCGGCAAGAGCCTGGAACTATACACGTAGTCAGCAGAGCGCGGAATCTCACAGTTACAACGCTAAGGCAAACAGTCACAATTAGATGCATTAACTTCATTTACATCATCATGTGTAGATTTGCATTCAGCTAATCTTACTAAGCGCTTGATGCTATCACTCGTCTTAATATGTCACGGTTCTGGAAGCTCTCTCGGGGACATTTTCATCATTTTTATAGTCACTAGACTTTGCCTGGTTGATAATTGATGAGTTTTCATGACACTTCAGTTTTATAGACTGCCGACTTGCTTTGTCTTAATTATCGACGACCAATCACCACAGGCCTAGTACGAAACGTCTGTGTGTACAGTGCACGCAGCAAAACGCTTGAACTCTCAAACGTCACAATGAATCTCTAACACAAAAATTCGCGTGAGTTGAGGAACGTTCATTAGTGTACCGTAGATCTAATACGACGAATCATCGTTGTTACCAAGAATGACGGTTAATGTAGCATACTCAGGGCTGATTGACTACATGTAAATTTCTAAAGAATACTTAAAACGAGCGACTCAAGGATTCGGCGTATTGCGGATTAACTCATCTGTGACGAAAATCGTTATAGTTGCTTCGGACGGAACGCGCCTTGGCAGTCACGTTAAATGTAAACGAATATACATGTAGAGAAACTGAAGATTTCAGTCCAACGTGGAAAGAAGAAAACTCAGTGGACAACCTCTAGCTCCAAGTCTAGGCGTACATGTAACCGCCGTGAGTATTGAGTCACTAAGTGAAAAGAGTATTTATAACGAAAGTATAAGGTACAATAATTGAAGTTATGCCCATAAAATACCAGGGAGTATTATACATGTATATGTATCTGGGCGTAGGAAGGATTGGGACGTTTGAGAAACCCTTCCCAGGTGATCGACAGTGTACACTGCATGAGACTCTTCTGAAAAGAATAGGCAACCATATTCTTATTCAGCGGTTCCACTAAAAATGATTTTGTCAACGGTTATTGCAAGATTAATTATCACCGTGAGACATAGAAAACCAGTGATACGTCGTAAAATGTAACAATTTCGTAAAATGTAACAACTGTTACACTTTACGCTATTGTTACATTTTACGTTGCAAGGCCTCTCCTAAAATGTAACAAGTTGTTACATTTTATGTAATTGTAACAATTTACGTCGAATGCACATTCGAGAAATGTGCCATTTTTACATTTTACTAAAGCGACTTCATATTTCATGAGTTTGCATGGTATTTGTCACACGGTGGTAAACGGTTCATGTACTTAACGCCCCTTTTCTCGGATTATTTGAACAAAAATCTATCAAATGTGCCAGCTCGAATTTACAGATGTATCCCTATGTGATTTCCGTTGTTGTTTTAACATGAGTAGTTTTTTGGTAAAGTCAAAAATCTACCCCGTACTGTTTTAACTCCTGACGAAAGGAGTTTCCAGGACCAGGTAACCCGTTTTTATTGCTAAAGCGTTCTTGGAATCTCTTCTTGGCGCTCACAGGTCACACCCAATTGTGAGTCCGGCNACACTTTACGCTATTGTTACATTTTACGTTGCAAGGCCTCTCCTAAAATGTAACAAGTTGTTACATTTTATGTAATTGTAACAATTTACGTCGAATGCACATTCGAGAAATGTGCCATTTTTACATTTTACGAAAGCGACTTCATATTTCATGAGTTTGCATGGTATTTGTCACACGGTGGTAAACGGTTCATGTACTTAACGCCCCTTTTCTCGGATTATTTGAACAAAAATCTATCAAATGTGCCAGCTCGAATTTACAGATGTATCCCTATGTGATTTCCGTTGTTGTTTTAACATGAGTAGTTTTTTGGTAAAGTCAAAAATCTACCCCGTACAGTTTTAACTCCTGACGAAAGGAGTTTCCAGGACCAGGTAACCCGTTTTTATTGTTAAAGCGTTCTTGGAAACTCTTCTTGGCGCTAGCAGGTCACACCCAATTGTGAGTCCGGCATTACAGTAAACGCTCTTACCTTACTACCCTGAACAGAGACAATGACATCGTATTTTGCCTAATATTAATAATCGCATTTCTTCGGAAACAAACGACAATAAGAATTTTTTTCACGGAGAATTCAAAAAAATGAAAAACAACAAAAGCCCAAGTTCCTATGGCTTTTGAATGGAATTTCTAATTTTTGTTTTGCTGACATTGAGCATTTCGTTTTTCGTCCACTTAATACTGGTTTTCTGTTGGTCAGTTATCATAAACACAGAAAGAGGGCGTGAATACTTGTATCCCAAAGGGAACTTATGAAAGTAAATGTTATTTGAAAAATTGGAGACCCATACCCTTACTCAGTGTGACATATACATTTTTGGCGTATTTAATCAAGAATTATAAAAATATTGCAGGAAATAAGGAAAATATAAATTTGCAAAGTACGGACAATACATCAATTACTTTGGATGGGTCGAATTTGTCACTGAATGTACTGTAAAATTGTTTGCTGGTGTCTCCGGTCTCAAAGTGAATGTTAATAAAACAAAAGCAACATAATTTGGAGGTAAAGCTGGTAGTAATGACAGGATTCCTACAAAAGAAAGTATGCCTTGGATTAAAAATATTTTATACTTTTGGGATGGATTTTGATACTGAATTGGATTGTATGACGCATAAGAAGTGGAGTCGACGAAATTTAACGCCGTTTGTTAGAGTAACTGTTATAAAAACCTTTCGAAACATAATTTTTGATGTCAAGTTCACCAAATCTACCATTTAACGTCTTGGAAGAATTGAAAACGATATTTTTAAGAGTTGTATGGCAGACGCGTAATGATAAATTAAACGAACTACTGCTTGTTTAGGACTTGATCAAGGGTAACTTCAAATGGTTGAAACACACTCGTTCAGTAAAGTTTTAAAACTGGTCATGGCCCGTAGACATCTTGAATGCCTGTCGTCTAAAAATGGTCAGTTACTATACTCACTCTAACCGTTTTTAAAGAATTTCCCTTCATTTGGAAAAGACTTTATTAAATCGAAATTTACTCTTATTGATAATTCCTATTGGCGCTACGACTTTGAAAGTGTAGCAACTTTTTATGAGACATTAATCGTTATGAATAAAGAAAACTTTTGAATCAACCTTTATGGTTTAATAGTAACTTGGGGAACGGAGGCAAATTTGTTTTTATAAGTCTTGGTTTGTAAAAGGCTTAAGATTTATTGGAGATATGTGTAGCTCCGATGGCGATTCATTAAACGGTTCGATGTGAAAATTTTAGAATGTACCGGTGCTGTTTCTATTCTAAGAAGGTTTCAAAAAGGTTATTTCAAATTAAATCTAAAAGTTTTAGTATCTATTCTCCTTGCATGGCTGTAGCAATTACTCAGTTTGTTCTATCACTAACGACGTTATGAAGCCTTTTATAACAGAATGTTAATGGGAAATAGAGTTAGGAGATTTAGATTGGAAGGTCGCATTACCTTATGAAATTACCAAGGATCCCCACATTAGATGGTTCTAATTTAGAATATTACACAGGAGGATTATGACAAATACTCTGAAGTCAAAATCCAAGTTCGGGATTCTAATTTGTGTTCCTTTTGTAATAAAGCTCCATAGACGCTGTCAAACCTTTGCTGATCAGAAAACTACTTCAAAAGTCTCCCATTCAGCTCCCAACTGTTGTTCTTACAAACGTGTGACATGGACTTTATGAGACAAAGGATTTTCAATTTCACATTTTGCCATTACTAGCCAAACGGCACATTTGAAAGTAGAGATATCACATCTAATCAAGATTACTAGAATGCTCAAATTTTATTGCGTATAAAACTTTTGTGTACGACTGGTTTTCTGGGAAATGGGAAAATTTTATTGTTCACGTTAACTCCAGTTGTATGACTTTATACGAGAATGGTCTTTCCTGAGGTGTGCACGCGTGTATGAACGGATGTTTTTTTGTTTTAGCTTTTGTTCTCGTTTATCAATGATAACAAATATATAGTGACTAGACAAAAGAAACATTGAAAGGGCAAAAATCATTCTGGTATTATTGTTGGACGGAATAACCTTCTGAAAGTTCGTAGTTTTGACGGTAGCTACATGAAACAATAAAATCTGTTGTATTTTTGTCATTTTACATCAATTTTGGCTGTTGCATTCGCAGAAAAGAAAATGAAGACCGGTGATTTTGCCACTTCAGCAGTTCTACAAATACTCTGCCATTTATCGACCGTGGCGTAGCTGCATCAGCAGTTGGTTAGCCAGTGACCGCGGAGGTTGCAAGTTCGACTACGCGCTCATCTCCCCAAAAGCTCCTTTCTCGCAGATACTGTCCCTTAAAGAGGATATTATGTGAACTCAAGTTCCGTCCAAGAAGCGAGTTTTGATACAAACCGTTTACTGCTATAGCCTCATCTCAAATGAGATGAAGTCATTCTTGGTTTGTAAAGAACTGATAGTTGGTTATTCCTGATAATCATACTAGCTAGCCCTGACAAGGCGACATGTATAGCCTAGTCCCAAGTAATAACGACCTTTCAATTCTTTCCAAGCTTTGGAAAAGTCTCTAAATAAGTAAAACTCTCGACCAATTTTATAACGATAAGTGGTCTGAATCAAAAGTTAGTTTAGTTTTTGTGATAGCAAAGATACATGTAATTAATGTATTGCAGTGTTGCTCATTGGCCGGCGCTCATTATAGGATCGACACTACGCAATGTTTTAACCCGGTTTAATTGGCCTGTTGAAATAGATTTAAACAGATCAGGCCGATTTCAGACGAAAGTGCCCGGATGGAAGATGTTCATTATTATAGAATTTCTTTCCTTTACTCAGTGTCGTTGGGTTTTGTGAAATTTTCACGCCGTAATAAAATCGCGCAGAGTACGTAAAGATCAATCGGAACATATGTGTACTGTACATGTAGTTAGGGATATCTAGCTGCACTTAGCCACATCTGACGCCTAGTGTATTTCGTTGCTGGCTACTTTAGCTCTGGGTCCAGCTTTTAGCACCGCGCTCAGTCAGGCGACAATAACCTAAGTCTCTAGTGAATATGGAGAGATCTGCATCACCACCTCGCTTCGCGCCATTTCTACTTTGCCAGATGTGAACATAAATGATTAATAGCATGCAAAGAATACATCACTTCACGGCTCGACGACAGTCGCATGAATATTTTGTGATTTAAGGAAAACTCATCCATAATATATATGTGGTTCTTGGCAGCTAGGAAAATATTAGTAACATCACTGGCTGCTTTTGAGAGGCGATAGTTTTAGACTGACGTATTCCAAGCAACACCTAAGCCGAGTCAAGTCACAGTCTAGAGTACACACCAGGAAGACTCTGTTGGTGTACAGTTGTGCAGGCGCTGCAGGTATTCAAGCACTTTTATGTCGTCAGTATGATGGAGTGGTAGCTTTAGCCTATCATTCAGTTTCCCGCTTTTCAGACTTTTTGCAATATTCTCATAACGATAACCACAAAAACCTGAAAGAGGTAAAATACATTTAAACTTGCGTTGTGAACAAGAAACACACCGTTGATTCAGACCATTCACCGCTATAAAACTGGTGTCACGTTGTTCCTTAAATCAGATAAGAAGTGATATCTGGCTTCGCAAAGATGTTGTTCAGGAATGATTTCTAGACTGTGGGACATTATTAAGTTGGTTAGTTTGTGGCTAATCTCAATGGATAAAATGACACGCTGGGTTCGGTAGACACGAGAACCTCGAGAAAACGCTAGCTAACGCAAGTCTCCGAATGATATCGCCATGGCACAAGCGAAGCACGCGATCAGACTAGCTTCACTTGCGAGATTCCCGCGTCGACGGAGTTTTGCCTAGTTCTGACATAGAATGAAAGAATTTGTTTGTGGTCTAAATCTGAAGTTAGATTTTATACATTGCGGGTCCCCAACCACTTACACTAAAAGGCCAAGAAACGTATCCAAAATAGGGTTACAAGATCTCGTGTCACTTTGGCCTTCGGGAGCGATTCCTGTGTAACCATCCATGTACTTTGAAAAGATGCTTGTCATGGCTGCTCTTTTACAGAAATCACGGAACCCACGTGTTCGTCGATTTTGTTTTGGGCTGCTTCAAAACGCGATACTATAACCATCTGAACTAAACTGGTCAGATTGAAAACGAGACCCATTTGATGTGCCAAAGTCCTATCCTGGGTGATGTGCGCCAACATCTGATGCGAGAGTAGTTAGATTATTCCAAAGTCATGATTTTCGTGAACTAAAAAGCCTGGCGCTATGTATTTCAAGAGCAACAGAGCAACTTTGTAACATCATCCGTGCTTTGAAGTCAAGGCCTTTTAATCTCGGTCTGTGTCACCTCACCTTCTCTAAGGCACAGATAATGTTGCTTAAGCTTTGTTTTCTTGCCAGGGTGTCGCATTAATTAAGGTTTATCTGATGGGACCCTGTAGCTGCGAGGCGTACGTGTACGCCTGATACGTCAGGTCTATGCTGCACAGTAGTTGACAATCTGGCAAGGATCGTGAGTTTCTGCTTATTTCATTTCTGCTGCGTTTGTAACTAATCATATAAATATTTGGTAAGAAAATGCTATGCGATGAATTAACTTTCTATTTATGCGACATAAGGGATAGCCGAATTTACAGTTAATTTGTATTTCCAGGAAGAAGCTGACAACAGTGTTTGATAACGCCACCTGGTGATAGCATAATGGGCTCAAATGGGCCTCGAGTTACGCTAACGTTCACTTTCCGATGTGCTGTGTTGTTATACGCTGTGAATACTTTGGCACGTGCGTGTCCGGATGAATTCCCGGATTGTTACGATTGCTCAAACCCAAGAAAACGGAGTACCAGAGACACTCAAGAGCAGCAGGGAAGTCTGGTAAGATTGAATTTGCTGTCTCTTAAAAGGATGGGGAACACTTGTGCTGTGATTTTGAACCCTAGACTGAGTTCGTCCGGTCCTGAGTTGCCCAGATTGTAGATCTACTCCTTGAAAGATAAAAATCACCAGTAATAGGTGTGTCTAGTGAGGAAGTGGGTCCTGCCAAATAAAGAAAAATGACGTCAGTACGCCGTTTCAGGATTACGAGGATTTTTTTACAAAAATTGTTGTTGTGTTCCCACCTATACGACTTCGCACATCTACCAGTGTTTGTCGAGTGAAACACGTCTTCACTGGTCTACCCAGTGAAACCTGGCGTTCGAGATGGACTCAACAATCACCCATTAGCTAGCCCAACGTGTTAGTAACTCCTGTCGAATTAACAAATGCTGTGAGTGTGTTTTCCAACTCGGTCCAATACAATATGTAGACTTGCGAGTGAGAAACCAGCAGCGTTCGAAATACACGCTGACCCGTTGGCCAGTAGCGTCATTAATGCCACACAGAACATAGCTTGAAAATAATGAATAAGTCCTATCTATCATCACAGCATGCATTCAATGACAAAACTGTTCTTGTTAGGAAGTGTTTCACTTAGCTGTACTAATTTATTATTTCACTAAACCAAATTTTTAACATATGAAATGTCGTTATTTACGTCTCACAAAATTTTGCTCGAGACCGGTAAATAATGCTAAATTGTTAAGAGAAACAACTTGCAAAGGCTCTAGTTACTAAGTACTGACATATTTGAATTGATTTGACACTCAATGAGATGATCGTTCTACCGGTTACAAAAACGAAAAACACACGTCAAGTCACACATAACCACCTAGCGTTTTACTCCTCCTTATTGGATGAAATGTGTTATAACTACTGTACTGCATTTATCTGAGCCGTGTACCTTCCCGTAGTGTTTTGCATATCATTCGAAAGATAGAGTAAAACACGAAAAATCTTTTTTATTTGAATGCTGAGTACCCAACTTGCACCATTTTACCATAATTTGTGCCGGCAAGTTGTCGAAGCGTTAAACAAACATAACCACGTTCGATGATAATGGTGGTGGGAATGACCTTGATGAAGATGGCGGTGATGATGATTATTGCGATGGTGTTGATGGTGGTGACTGTGGTGGTAATTATGATGGTGATAGTAGTGTTGATGGCCATGGCGGAAATTTTTTCGATGGTGATGGTTGTGGTGAGAGTAATGATGGTGGTGGTTGTGAGAGTAATGATGGTGGTGGTGGTGGTGAGAGTAATGATGGTGGTGGTGATGATAATGATGATGGTGGTGAGAGTAATGATGGTGGTGGTGAGGGTAATGATGGTGTTGATGATGGTGACGAGGATGATGATGGTACTTTTGATGATGATGACGACGTGGACGACTGTAAAAATGGCGTCATGTTACGGCGAGTGGCGACGCAGCTTGACCGCAGAAAGACCGAAAAAGAGAAGGCGATTATTTGATAACGAAGAATACGACGTTAGTGATTGTGATCAAATCTGCTATTTTAAATATTAGAGAGTACATCGATTAGTTGGGTTGGCGTTGATGCAAAAGAACTGGAGCGAGAACAACAGCGAAGTCGTCAGTTGTAGTTGTCTCGACGAGCTGTTGCAGTGGTGAGATAATAATGACTTGAAAGTAAGACCGGGATTCCGCCGCTGTTTAGCTGTCAATATTGAATTATCAAGTGAAGGGTTTAAACAGAACGTCAGGACATGTATCTGATCCTGAATTGGAGCCGACTGAGCGGACACCTGAAGTCATAGGCAATGCATACATGTCCTTGTGCAAATTTCGAATTCTAGCATTGTCCAAACCCTAGAAACCCTGAAATTGCGAGTTCGAAAATAGCGCAAGTATGGATTGTTTTTGACTGGAGTTGAAAACAGAAAATCAACTACACTATCAGGAGAAACCGTTTTTACGTAAGAAACAGGCATAATTTGATTTTCATTTTCGAGACAGCTAAAACGAGACGAAATGCAACCTCAAGTAAAACGGCCGGATAACACAGTTGAAAGGGATGTGCACAAAACATTACACAAATTAAGATTTAGAAAAGCAGTAATTCGTATTGCACTTGTTACTAAATACATGTACTACTGTAAGTAAAATACTAACAAAATATGTAAGAAGTCACCAGTATGACGTACAATTACTGAACATGTACTTAAAGTCAGAACATGTGAAGGCAAATATTGGGTCTTGACGTGCTTTGTAGTGAGTCCACAGCAAGGCGCTAGAGAGCGCGAAACTGCCTTTGTGGTACTCAGTCCTGGGTCGGGGGTATCTTGATATCACATGCGCACACCCGGGGGGGGGGCTCGGGGGGCTCGAACGAGCCCCTCCATTTGGCGAAGTGGGTAAAAAGGTCCGCCTCAAAGAAACAAAAAGTCCGAGAAACAAGACAAAAGTCCACTAAAAAGGCGCAGACGCACAGTTCACAGACCTGAAGGTGGTACGGTGGTACTTCGTTTTTTTTAGTCCTCCCGCTTTTTTGTTATCAGCAAAAGGTCCACTTTGTCAGAGATTCGAGCACCCTCCCTCATATTAGAGGCTGAGTGCGCTCATGTATCACATGGGCGGCGCAGCACTGACAAAAGCAGGGGGCTAAATATCATGTCTGGATGAAGATCCAGTACGAGTGTGCGTCTCAGAGACGAGAGAAAGTATATAGTATTAGGGAGCCATGACGTGGATGCACTTGTACATATCGCTGATGGCTTTGCTGGTAACACAAATCAAGTCTTATTACGATGACGAATATTAGGAGGCCGGTATTATGAGCAAAAGTAGCTCAATTCATTTTCGGTGTGTGTCAGATAAGCACTGAGAAAATGCAGTTTTAAAACATTGTTTTATCATGCAGTAAACAATGAACAGACGTAAAACTTCAATAAGGTGTCGTGCATTGCTTCCTGTAAGAGAAACTAAAAACATCGCCGTAATATCACAATCTCGCCATGTATGAAACTGAATTAATCATTGCCGTCCCCAGCGGTTAGGATATCTGGTGATTATCAAAGTAATTTCCATGTTCATCCCATGTCTCCGACTGATATGATTAAATCTCGTTGTCCAAAGGGAAACATCATTTGAAGTTCCCATCCCGCGGGCAGGTTTGAACATTGCAGTGATTGCTGCTGGAAATTTCATTAATGGATTATACTTTCACGTCAATTGCCCACTCCGTAACACCACTGCACGATGCGCATGTCATCTACAATCAATTTAAAGGGGCATTATCGTCGAAAAAAAGTATTTTTCTGAGAAATGCCTCAACGCGGAGTCGAACCTGCAACACCTGCGTTTGCAAGCTCACATTCTCATATCGAAGCTACATGTACATGTAAACCTCACTCGGTAAATTGCAGAGCATTTATTGGTAAAGTCACCGGCCCTAATTCCCGCGAATGTCTGGCAGACATCGGTGTGCGAGAATTGACGATTTGTAATAAATCACCAAAACAACACGGATTCTCTTGTTTTATAGCTCGGGACAAAGTTTAGAACTTCAAGAGGTCTAAACTACTCCACAACAATCCCAAAATGCTTTGTATGGCGGTATACTGAATCATATAATGTCCCTTTAAATCTGAGGCAGTTACTATGGTGACGTACAGTATGCGTCCGAGATATATCCGTATCATAAGCGAGAGTAAATTCGATCAAAGTTCAGATCGTGATTAGTAAAACAAACGGTAGAAATTCCGGAAGTGTGGAAGGTTATTCTACGTTTCTTATATTAAATACAGAATCCTACGAAATTTCCAAGAGGTTTTGCCCATGTCATAAACCTGAGACAAGTTTAGGATTTGTTTTCTCACATGAACCGTAAAAACAATCTTTTTGCCGAAAAACTAGACGTGTCTAAAACTTTCAACAAAATGACACCACTTTTGTAAAAACACGCTTGCGCAATGTAAAGTAAACTCAGTTACATTCGGTTAATAGTTTTATTTTAAACTTAACAATTGTCAATTGCATTCAGCTTTCGTTACAAATATTCAAGTTAGACTCTAATAAATAGCCTTTGAGGTTGTAATATTAAAACTTAACGATTGTTTATAAAAACTGTCAGTAAGGCTTCCCCGCGCGTGAGCACTGAATTTGACCTTGAGAAAGCACAGCTAGACAGTCTCACCGCGTTACTTGGGTTGGAGTTCGTCTCCGTTTGAATGAACGCGGATACGGAAGCTGTTTGCCAGTCGTTCCGACGGGGTGTACGTACATGTACAGTTGCGACATCCAATTTGTCAATCATAACCTTGTCACCTTCACGGAATTCCAGCATTGTTTGGTTGGCGCGCGTTTGGTTGGCGCGCGTTTGGTTGGCTCGCGTTTGGTTGGTCTAGCGTTTTTTGCAGGCGATAAAATGTAAAGCGAATGGATTTCTACTTTGCATTACTCTGTGATTCGCCCATGTAACATCAAAAAGTTACGAAATCGGTGTTATGAACCAGTCGTGTCGTAAAACATTCCAGGTCAGGTGAGAAATACTGATTTGATGATATTCACAGTTCCGCTTGTTTTAACACTACGAGTCATTACACTGTAATATTAGCGGTTTGTGAATAACACACTTACCTCATAGTATCAGGGCCATTTCAAAGTAAATTCACCAATTGAAAGAAAAGCTCTTCTGCGGTTGTAATTTCCGGAAGAGCATTACAACACTTTGTATTTTTGGCTATTAACAGTTTTCAACTTACCCCTAGCATGTGCATTCATTTCGCAAAAATAGCTTCTATGTGACAGTTCGGGGTTTGTTGTTTTTTCAATTTCGCAGAAATGAAGAGCTAATACACAGGGCAAGTCATTTTTTATTAATTTAATGCAACGATAGTATTGCTTATGTAGAAAATTTCTATTCAAGATTATCATCACAATCATGATCTTTAGAAAGCTGTTATACTGTGGCTGAGATGGTTATTGTCATTTCTCACATCCATTCTGTTTCTTCAGGTTAGCATTCACTGTCGCGACGTTTGGCCGTGCAAGTGCGACGACCCGCCGCCGGTATGCCCGAGTGGCATCGGCTTAGTTCTGGATGGGTGCGGTTGCTGTCACAAATGCGGTCGGTCTCATGGTGAGTGAGATCAGAATGAATTTGATCGTCTATAGTGATTGCGGTTCTGTTTATTGGTGTCGCCGCCATCGCTGCCACTTACCGCCAGGTGGCGCTGGCACTTCTAAGTGCTTCAAGTGATTAGCTGTTTGAGAGCTTGTAGCGTTATTATTTCAACGGTCAGTCACCAGGTGGTGTGACCGACTTGTCACGCGAATGTTGACTTGCAAAGTAAATGATTCGGTTGGTGTTCTGGTCCAACAAATACGTGAACTATGTTCTGTAGTCTAAGCATTACCACTTCAAGGCACTGAACTTGGTGCTGCAACTCGACCTCAAAATACCTTTGGAACTTGATCAGGTCAAACATTTTTACGGAAATCACCGCAATATCATGATTAATTTAAATTTGAATTTTTTGCAGTTTTATACAAGAATGAAAATTAGCGGTACATTGCAGCAATGTAGGTCCTAATTATTGCAAAAATAATGTATTTTGTTTCTCAAAAACAGATTTCTATCATACTATAAATAAAAAATTGAAAATAAGTATGCCAACATCTTTTGTTAAACAATAACCAAAATAATGCCTTCTAATTCATGAATGGCTGCAACAACACCTGGGAAAGTAATTAAAATCTGCCTTTGTTTTAATGACGTCAAGCCAGCAGCCAATCATGGCGCAGAAGGTAATTCCTATAACCAAGCTTCGAACGGCAAAACCGATCAGCGCCATCCTGAGGCTTGGGCGGGGAGGAAGCTGAGAACCGCCAGGCCTCCCGAAAAAAACGAACTAACAGCTATTTCCAAGCCCTGAAATTACATTTAACCGGAGTAAAGGGCACGTTGAGACCAGTTTTACACCCTGCCTCTGTTTAAGTCCATGCGCCATACATGCATGTGGAGCCAACGCTTGCTCCGCGATTACGCGCACGAGTTTATAAGTAAAACACTTGAATAAAATTGAGGAACAAATATGTGAAATATTTCCCGAGTAAAACTTTAATTTTCCGTTACAAAATGGCAGAAGCGATTTTATTACAAAGTATCAATTCTCATCGTTGTCCGCCAGACATTCGACGGAACCGGTGACGTTACCATTTAAACAATCTTAAAATACGCTGCCATTTATAGAATGAGGTTCAATCCCACCGAGCAGAGCCTTAGACTGGGACCGCAGGTTCTAGGCCGAACCCGCGCCGAGGCTGATCTTAAAATATTAATTTTCTCGCCGATAGTGTCCTTTCAAGAATCCGACAACATGTGTCTTCGCAGTACTTTTATGTCACGTTTTCGGGAACACATACATTGCGTAGTGCGTGTTTGTCATCGTTCTTGCCATTTTTCCTTCAGGTGATAGGTGTACAACGACAGCAAGATGTGACGAAGCGAACGGGTTGGTCTGTGACTGGGGACCGGACATCGGCTACGAACAAGCAGACGAGGAGCAACTGACTGGAGTGTGCAAAGGTGAGCAAGCATTATGCCATGAGCGCGGGAAATGGATTGGACGATTGACCCAGGCCTACACGTATTTCCTTTTTTCCAGTAGAGGTCACGACATGACTGCTTTCAATTTTCGTTTAGTACATAGATTTTCCGAAGCATGTCCGACCTCTGCTCGAGAGAATACACTCCTTCACAGACCTACGAAAGGTAGCACTGTGGAATTTTGTTTAACATGGCTTCTCAATGGATAAAGTAATGACACCGATGTCATAACATTCAGTCATTCCCATTGGTTGAAGTCTGGGAACCACCTTCAGTTTTCTATTACGTAGTATGGAACCACCTTTTACTTGAAGAGTTGTAATTTATATAGCGGGCAGTGATCGAAGTAAATAAAATCAAATAAACCTCGATCCATTGGATTAATCCCAAACAAGTTCAGTGCATAGCGTTTGCAAGTGGTGGCGATGTGATCGGTAAACTTCCGACCAAGTACGAGCATTGATGCCCTCACACAGAATATTCAGTGTGTCGTTCATCATGTTTCCACAGGGCCACTTTTCATCATAGGTGGCGCTGTGTCAGGGGGTACTCGAGAGAATTGCACATCAGCTGCGACCATGTTGTTGGGCCTATATAGAAATTTACGTTACAAAGTCATCANGCGCCGCTTTGGCCACAGCACCGTCAGGACAGACGTTGTACATTGACAATCATTATTTGAGTAATGTAAAAGGAAATAAAGATTCCCCCAACACCTGACTGTGGGATGGAAATCGAGTTGTTTCACAACAGTTTCTGCCAGCAAACACTAAATAAGCATGAGCTCACACGGCCTCGGTGTCCCGTCAATTAGTTTTTATTGCACCTAAAGCCGGTAACGCAGTGATTTATTCATTGCTGGCTTCTCAAATCATTTGCACTCACGAACACTCCAAAGGCATTACAAATTGCATCTAATGAGACAGACTTTGTTTCAGTTTTATATATGTATTGGTTAGGGTGAGAATAATTCATTTTGAAACAGAACGCTCAGTAATAAACGCCAACATGGCAACTCGCAATCCCGACTTAGGACGAGCTAGAGCTCATCAGTCCCGACTTCGCTGGTGGATCGTTAAGTTCTACAGGCTATCAATTCGAACAGGAATGCAGTGATGAAGAAATACTAGAGAGGCGTCGTGAACAAGCTCAGACAACGGAACGTATGGAGTTATTTGGTAAGCCGGCAATCGTCAGGCACAGTCGACGTCTGCAGGCCACAGACACGGAGATTTTTTTTGCGGCTTCATACTTGCTATTTACAGCGTACATTTCATTCTTCATTACCATGAGCCACTTCCTAAGCATTTCGGACTCTCGAGGAAGTAAAAAAAAAACGATATACCCGCTTTCCTCGCAGCTGCTTAGTTCGGACAAGCGGGAAAGCTGCACCGCAACATAGCGGCATTCTCTCTGCATATGAACCACTGACGTCGCTAGCGTCGTTTCTCATTTTCCTCACAGGTTAACGCGACACCTCTTGGCAAGGTAAGGTCGACCGTATGCGAGGCGAAGTGGATATAGACCGATTAAGATGTCGAAAAAGACTAATTAAATCGGGTGGCATTCTCCTTACGCTGCCATTTATAGAATGAGGTTTAACCCCACCGAGCAGAGCATTAGACTGTGGAACCGCGGGGTTCTAGGCCGAACCCGCGCCAAGTCTGATCTTAAAATGTTAATTTTCTCGCCGATAATGTCCTTTCAAGAATCCAACAACGTGTGTCTAAGCAGTACTTTTACATGTATGTCACGTTTTCTGGAACACATACATTGCGTAGTGCGTGATATGTCATCGTTCTTTCCATTTTTTCTTCAGGTGATAGGTGTACAACGACAGCAAGATGTGACGAAGCGAACGGGTTGATCTGTGACTGGGGACCAGACATCGGCTACGAACAAGCAGACGAGGAGCAACTGACTGGAGTGTGCAAAGGTGAGCAAGCATTATGCCATGAGCGCGGGAAATGGATTGGACGATTGACACAGGCCTACATGTATTTCCTTTTTTTTCCAGTACAGGTCACGACATGTCTGCTTTCAATTTTCATTTAGTACATAGATTTCCCGAAGCATGTCCGACCTCTGCTCGAGGAATACACTCCTTCACAGACCTACGAAAGGTAGCGCTGTGGAATTTGTTTAACATGGCTTCTCAATGGATAAAGTAATGACATCGACGTCATAACATTCAGTCATTCCCATTGGTTGAAGTCTGGGAACCACCTTCAGTTTTCTATTACGTAGTATGGAACCACCTTTTACTTGAAGAGTTGTAATTTATATAGCGGGCAGTGATCGAAGTAAATAAAATCAAATAAACATTGATCCATTGGATTAATCCCAAACAAGTTCAGTGCATAGGGGACGTTTGCAAGTGGTGGCGATGTGATCGGTAAACTTCCGACCAAGTATGAGCATTGATGCCCACACACAGAATATTCAGTGTGTTGTTCATCATGTTTTCACAGGGCCACTTTTCAGCATAGGTGGCGCTGTGTAAGAGGGTACTCGAGAGAATTGCACATCAGCTGCGACCATGTTGTTGGGCCTATATAGAAATTTATGTCACAAAGTCATCATTCAAGTTGTAGTGAATGGTGTATAGTCGTAAAAGTATCAGCCTTTCACGCTTTTTTTTCAGCAAAAGACGGCAAGAAGTGCCGCCTGTCGGACTCGCTGATCCTTGAGGATGGGGAGAAATACGAGCGCTCCTGCAGAGAACTCTGTACCTGTCAGAATGGCGTGGTGAGCTGCACTAGCCTGTGTCCGCAGGAGAGCCAGAGGTCAGCGGGGTCACTTCATGAGAGCTGATTAAACTGGGCCCGGGGGGATATGTTAATTCTTAAGCACTTACATGTAGCTGTAAGGCATACCACCTGGAGGCCTCTACTGGGGAGCGATTTAGAATTGATACGATTTCGTCGAACATAACTGAGTGGGCCACTATGGGTAATTAAAAGGTGGCTTGTAAAAGAAGTTGCACACAGCATCGCTGGCAAGCGGTTAGAAAGAGTTGGAGAGGCGACCTAAAATAGCCTGCATGCCCCAATACAATCAAGTTCCCTAAGCGTAACTCGGGCGATCGCCTGGGTAACCTTTGCTCCGCCTCTAACCCGTGACGGTCGCTAAACTGTTCTCGACAAGGAAGGGGAGGTCGTAGTCGGAGGACTTTAAACGCTTCAAATCGTTTTTTTCTTCCAATGACTGCGTATCAACGGGTCAACAAAACTGTATAAAACAGGCTTGCGGGCTTGAAATTTCATACAAAAGAAGAAATAAATTAATCTTCTGGTAAAGGGGATGGGGATTTCATATTGCACCGTAGGCAACTCTAAATGTCTGAAAATTTGGACGGACACATACAGTATCGTCTCATTTTGTTTTAGTAAACGCTACGATGTATTTTTGATTGGACATTGTTGTGTTTTACTAGCTATATTTTGCACATTGTAGGCCGAACTGTAAAAACGCCACGTTAGTGTCCATCAGCAACGTTTGCTGCAAAGAGTGGGTGTGTCCGGAGATACGTCAGAGAGATTCCCCAGCCCCTGGTACGAATGTTAAGCGTAAACGAACCTATAGTCGGTTGTTACCTATATGATAGGTTTGATGTTTCCTTTAGTAAAAAAAAAAACAAGTACGGGGGGGAGTGTTGATTTGAGCCTACCGCGTGACATCGCACTAGATTCAATTATGATCACACAATTCCCTTTTTTGCGTCTACGAAACTCCACCCTGTATTTTTATTGCTTTCCCTTGAAGAACAGGCAAAATATCATTAGTCAAAAAGGAGCTCATGATAAAGATAAAATGACAGAAAAAATATAACGTCTGTGAGTGAAGAGAGAAACAAATACGCAAAAGATTTGAGGAAACTAGTTGAGTCCCTGTTTGGGATTGTTTCATGCAACGGGGCACAAAAACTCGTTCTCAAAACGTCCGAGCTAGCGCTCCGTCTCCGCATTTGAAGAAACCCGCTGGGCGGGGGCAGACGGGAACAGGAACTGAAACTGTGGCCAACTAAAGCCAGGCCTAGAACGGAACGCCGTCCACGGGGCAGTGTTACTCACTTCATCGGTTCCCACTCAGAATGAGCCAGTTGTCAACTTTCATTCGAACGTAGCTCCACCTAATGCAGAATAACGAGTGGGTGGTCTAAAACTGTATTTTTCGTGATGGAAGGCGGGTTTACAGTCACCTTTAACTTTAATAGGCTGATTTTGTTATGTCGTACATTGATCAGTTCCAAATTATACATATAAAAAGCATACTAACAAAACACAAAAGGGTTCCAGGTGATCAGTACAACAGGCCGGCCTGAGCGGCCTGCGCATGCCTGGTACAACCTGTGCCAGACCATTTCTTAGGTGTGACGTTAAACTTTTGTTGTTGAATTCATCATCGAGTCATGCAGTTCTGCAAAATATTTGCTACCACGTAATGTCAATCATTTGTTACTGCAGCAACAACAAGAAACCCAACTCGAAAAGCCAGAGCTTGCAACGTGAAGACTTCTCATTGGTCACAGTGCTCAAAGTCATGTGACGTTGGCGAATCATATCGAGTAACCAACGATAACGCGGAATGCGAAGAAAGGAAAGAAATTCGTCTGTGCATGCTTCGACCATGTGGTTATCAAGACGTCACGACCGTAAGTGAATCGAAAAAAGGCCATCTTCGTAGCGAAGATCTGCATTATGTGTGCACATGACTTGATTATCCTGCGATCTTGAAGCCAGACCATTAATATGTCCTTTGAATAACAAAACAGCAGAATAACGAAGAAATAGCTCCTGCAGCCATAATTTTAGGATTGGACGATGTGCAGCATTGGGGCATGAATATTTCATTGACGCACCGGTGATTGCTTAACTCGGGCCAACTGTCGTATTGAATTTGTGTCACAATCGCTCCTTATTTTCTGTTGAATAATACATATTGCAAATATAGACCCTGACGCTGGCCGATAGTGAATCACTATAAACACAGACAAATCAGGAACGTCTCCCAGGAAAAAGGACTTTTACTCCCAGTTGGGGTTCCTGAGTTTTCTGTGTTTATTTGAATACATATTGCTTCAGATTCTAACATAAAGACAATACAAAGCAGCTAATCAAAACTATATATCAGTGGTCAAATCATCGTCCAAAGTTTGGGACACGGAATCAAGCGCAATAATTCAGATACACAGCTCTGGATTGGCATGTTTCGCAAAACTAAAAGGCAGTCAGGAGTTTTGGCCTGTTAGTCATATTACTCGCGTAAGGTACTGGGGTAGAAAATGAAATTATAGAAAGTGGCAAACCATATGCCCCCCAAAACAAAAACAGATAGTTAAAAGGAAGTGCTAACTCATAACCCATAGTTCCTCCAAATCGGCCAACTGACCCCGTGGCCACGTTTTTCTACAATGATCCCAGTTTTTTCGTGCAGCAGTGGGTGTCCCTACATTACTTGCAGTATGTCTTTTTCCATTGTATCAAAGGCCAGAGGCCCACAGTACAAAGATAGCGTTCAAGCTCATAAGACTTAAACCTCCAACATTTCTCTACAACCTCTCTCGTCTTTTCAAAGCATAAAAATGTAGCTTTTACACTCTACCATCAGATAAATGAAATTCATCAAGGTTGGACATTGCTAAAGCGCATACGGTACGTACATCTTCCTGAGATCATGCCGGGAATGCATCACTAAACAACATAGTTTTTCGTACGTAAAGGGCATATACTATCATCACAGTTAATTTTAAATCAGTGCCCATCACTCTCATCTAGTAAGCTATGGTTCCACAACGAAATCTCGAGGTAGTTTGGATGAGAACTCGTGGCAAACTAAATCTTCCGTATGGTTCTACGACAAAGTTTTCCTTAAACTTCACCTAGTACATTTTTCCATAATTCTGAATATCTGAATACCAACCCTGTAAGCGACAGACATTTGTTCGTTATGAAAACAGCATCAGAAAGTTTCTTTGCAAACTACACTCTGGTCTAAGCCAAACTAAGTGGAAACCATGTTTCAATAACTTGTTTGTAACTGGCGAGGCCGTATTGTATTATATACTTGGACCGAACATAACCTAACTTCGTGTTTATGGCAGACAACTGGCTTCTGACCAGGGTAGATTTCAGTAACGCTAGGACTTACCATGCTAAAATCTGGCCAACGTGTTCTCATTTAAAATTCATGGCAATATCTCACGTAATCTCGCTAAGTCTAGCTTTACTGAACTCTCTGTCACCGCAAAACTTGCCAAACAGTATCAGACTATTTTTGTTTCAGGACGGCGTGTGTCGACCAACTACGAAGGTGATAACAAAAATGCACATCAAGTGGAACGACTGCACAAGCGTCTTTCAATGGAAACCAAAGTTCTGCAGCACGTGCAAAAACAACCGATGCTGCGTCCCGAACCAGGACAAAACAAAGATTATAGACTTCCATTGCCCAGCCAAAAACGTTACAGTTACGAAAAATTATATGTGGATAAAAAACTGCAAGTGTCACAAGAAGGGCAACAAGAAATGCGGCACCTATCGGACGGATTGATCACTATTAGACAGTTGGAATTTTGTTAATGCTTTGTTGACTATAGGTACGCAGGAAAGGTACAAGCTGAGGTTCAAACAGCCTTCCAGACTCGAAGTATTTTATCCATGTGTTAGACTGAGGACTTCCACCGAAATAAGGTCATTTACGTAAATCACCCGGGAAAAAGTACGCTAAAACCTCAGAAAACTCGAGGAAGACCTCATTTATTGATGACAGGAAGGGTACTACTATAGGTGACACTGCAATCACCGTCAGCAGGTGATAGACAAGATATTTAAACGACATTCTAACTGTAAGTAGCTGTGTAGGAAGTTGGTTACCTTACAACATTGTAGTGTACTGCAGAGATATTACCCAATAATGATGTGATTGTGATTGTGTTATACAAATATGAAACAAGGGCAATGTCAGGTTACATAAACATCAATGTTGCTGGAGGCCAAGTGCCCCCTGATGTTTGATGCCCGAGGGATCAGTTTATATTTAATTTATTATACCATTGATTTGTTCTGATTTCTTCGTTTGTTGTTAGATTAGCATGTTTTTACCTGCTATGATGTACTGTAATCTTCTGCTGGCTTTGATTAGATGGTGAGGGATTTGTGGTTTTATGCAGCCTGTAACTGACCTATCGCAAGCTCCGCCCCCTTGCGAAATATCGACAAACAAACAATAAGTTTTACCTGTCAACTTGTTTTTTGTCGGGTAAGATAGCGGCTTGGAAACGAAGGTGTGTCAAGAACGCTGCGTTCTGATTGGTCAATTAAGCCGCCACTCAAAACCTGGGTATAGGTCAATTCGTCAGTTTCTTAAATGAATAGCAGCATCAATGAAATGACATCACCTCCTAATGACTGTAATCACACTGCATTTTAGAACAGAGGCATCAGTGGTCGTGTCTCAATGTGTAATATTACCACAGAAATTGTCATGTTGTGTTTAAAATAAAAAGTGTAAACATGTAGAATGTACTCAGTCACATCAAGACTAAAGCTACCCAGGGCTACCTACATTTTGAAATCGCAGGGGTGGAAATGATTCCACAGGCAAACCTCCAGACCTCAGCTTCCGTCTGTAAACACCAGTCATGGACCAGCAAACACAGAACCCACGGTACAACTTTTATAAACGCTACCCCAAACTTTATACGCCCACAAAAACATTACAGCAGCTGGGGTGAACTTCATAACTATGGATCAGTGGATCTGGGTAAGAAGTCTTACCCTTTCAAATCGAAACTATTTTTGATAAAGACTGGTGCCAAGTAAAAATATAACCACACACTTATTACGTTTTCAGTGGAGGATCTACGTTTTCAGTAACCGGTGGGTTTAGGATTCACGCACAGGTCGAATCCGAGGCGCGTGGCGCCAAGCGAGGGGGAAACTCCCCTCCCGTGCAGGAGAATTTTTTGTTTTTGTAGCCGAATAGTGAAATTTCCATGCATCCTGGTAAGTTTCTGGCACTTTACACGTTTCTGGAGTTTTTCTGAAGATTAACATATCTCTTTAAAAAACCCTTCTCGTTTTCGTCACATGAACGTGGCTAATAAGTTTCGTGAAACCATATTTGTGCACATCAGGGTATGAGTCACGCCCCCAGCAAATTTTTTTGTCGGAACATCTGCTTACACACACCTTTTTAGCATACGAAAAGTCATATAGGGGGTTTAGACAACTACAAAATATTCAAGAGCATAAGGAACAGCGAAGGGGCGTAAAAAATTGAATATCAGATGATCGCGTACAACAGCCTAAAGTTGTTTAAAAACGAGGACCTGCACTGTTAGTCCGGAAATAAACATGTGTTCTCTCTCGTTATGAGAAAAACTGGCGAACGATGGTGCTCTCAGCTCATAGTCTATTATTAAAAGCGACAATAAACAATTACGTATCACTTTATTAAGCTGAATCACGTTCACAACAATTGAAAAACGTCAAATGCATCAGGAAACAAATCATCTGAAAACAGTTTCACGAAACCACAACATTCTGTACATGGTGGTGAAAAGATATACGGGAACAGTTCGCAGAGGGACCAGATGTACACTGAGAGTACACAAAAAGGCTGGCCTGGTCCGTCACGAGACCAAAAATACACCTGTGCTTATTATTCCTATAAAAATAATCGATCTGTCGCGGGACCAAACAGTACTGGCTGAGATAAATAGTTTTACAAAGCAAACTTTGGTAAAAAAACATCACAAGACTTGTTCACTAAGGGACCAGAAGTACACTGAAACTCAATATCCAATGGCGGATCTAGGATATCACAAGGGGGCCCAATATTTTGTCTGTAAACATTTGCGCAAAGCACGATTGTACATGTAGAAGCGCATAGCACCGAATGGGGGGAGGTCCGGAGGAGGGTTTGCCCGTCCTGCTAGTAAAAATTTTCCGTTTTTTTCCACTAAAAATCAAGCATTTTCCTTGATTCCTGAAGTATTATCCAAGACAAAAAAAAAACAAAAAAACAGGGAGAACGTGTCAAACTTGAAAAAGTGCAGTTACCACTGACTCGAACTCACGACCTAGCGGATAGTGTGTGCGTGGTTTACCACCGCACCCGGCCACCACGATTTAACACGTAGTTGCATTCTTAGAGACCTACTTGTTAACGGTCCACAGCGTTTGCACTCGAAAGCTATTTCTTTTTGTAATGCTTATTACACTTTTTATATTTTGTGCAATCAGTTCGTAACAAATTTGTTGTATTTAAATAGTCTTCAATTGCCCAAAAGACCAAATCCGTTTTTTGTGTTGGCATTAATGACGCGATTGCTTTGGAAATCGTCCTAAGTTATGGTTTGACAAAGAGAGAATTGTGAGTTTCTGGTCGATTGACTAAGGCTTCGATAAAAAATCCCCATCTTACTAGCAGCTACTGTTTTTTCATCGTCACTCAGATTCCATTATCTTGGAAGTAATTTTCTTCATTACACAGAGAAGCAGACGTCGGAGTGCCCAGCGCCACTGCCGGTCGTCTCGGATATCGCGGGAGAGCCCATACTTAGCCATAGTTCCGTTACGATTGCGCCGTGTTCCTAATTTGACACTTGAAATTGGATCTGAGCACACCCCCTCCCAACACACTAAAACTGCACACATTTGAATCTTGTTTCAGCCGTATAATGTTAATTACGGAGGTTAATTAATAAACTCAACACTTCCCTACGCTCTTGTTGTTTTTTTGCGGCAGCCGATGGGGGGTACTATGCAAAAAAGTTTGGTTGCTCATACATGTACGTGTATTTTATACCGTACATCTGGTCGTCAACTGCTGCGAGTGGTTGTCTAGGAAGGCTTTTCGCACAGTTCTGAGTACTCACTGGAAGAAACAAGTATTGAGTACAAATTTAACTACGCACTACGTGAAATAGATTTTGGATATGAAGCAGATAGAGGTTGCCAAGTCCATTCAAAAGACTTACATGCGCAACTAAATTTGATCAGTTCATCATGGACTACTTCAAACCTTGACTACTTAATTTGGAAAAATTTTGCTCTCAGGGTCTTACTCGATCAGTCTTGTCAGATAATACGTATGTCAAACATCACGCGTTTCCTTTTCGTTGTATCTTATTTTTTTCAGTAAAAAATAAATTACACGTGATAACTGAGCAGGCCGGGTGATGTTATTACGTGAGCACCCTGTNTTGCCGCTCTGGTAGTAGGCCTCCCTAACCCTTTTTGCCCCGTGACCCCCCCTTTCGGGTAACTAGACCATCTCAGTGGTGAAGGCTTACGTCTTCGGAACTTAGCGCCCAATCCCACTCATTTCAGAGCTACGCCTCCCATGATCATTAATCTATGGACGAAGCAAACGCTACCATGAAACGGACCGCGCGGGGCCCGAGGTTATAACTTTTTACCACCAGGTGGCGGTAGCTCAAACGGTAGACGTCATCGAACTTTGTGCACATGTGCTTCAGAACGCACATGAGTTGTCGAAGAGTGAAAACAAGCGGAGAGACAGTAGCGTTGTGTGCAACTGGTACGTCGAGGTCAACAACGGAGCAACTGGAATAGAAGCGCCAGCTCTCGGGTAAACCTCTAGTGTAAAATAGAAGTCAAACCAATCTCGGTTAACCTGGGCTTGGGCTTTATGCAGTCGCATGCGTTACAGGCTACAGTTTGGGTAGGCAATGACCATCGCCTCTGTTGGCCCGAACCAGAGGCGATGTTGGGGCTATAGGCGCTCTGTACGCCGGAAGCTTTTCGGCGAATTATGCCTCGCACCGACTAAACCATGATCAAAGCCACGTTGTTATAACTACCTTTTGCGCATAGACGAACACCTTAGGAGGTTGTCGATGTGTTTAAGTTCTTCCAACTGGAACAAATACTCCCGTTATGAAACTTTTTCTTCGAGCAGTCCCTATTTCAGTTCCCAAAATCGTGAAATTAACTTTTTCATTTTTTAACCAGGCAGAAGGTCAGAAGTTGCGGACCTACCGGCGAACTTTGAAAGCTAAAGTTCCCGCCCTTCGCGTACGTGCNCCACCAGGTGGCGGTAGCTCAAACGGTAGACGTCATCGAACTTTGTGCACATGTGCTTCAGAACGCACATGAGTTGTCGAAGAGTGAAAACAAGCGGAGAGACAGTAGCGTTGTGTGCAACTGGTACGTCGAGGTCAACAACGGAGCAACTGGAATAGAAGCGCCAGCTCTCGGGTAAACCTCTAGTGTAAAATAGAAGTCAAACCAATCTCGGTTAACCTGGGCTTGGGCTTTATGGCGCTTTATGCAGTCGCATGCGTGACAGGCTACAGTTTGGGAAGATCTGGGTTGGATATACACAGGCGTCCTCAGCTTCTGATCGTGCTCAGTCATATAAACTACAAGGTATGACACTCCCGCCTAGGAATTACATGGGTGCTTCACTTCAGTCTTCAGCCGTCCATAGCAAACACAAAACTCGATAAATTTACACAGAACAGAGGTTCAACAAACCATGAGCTGAGGAATTGTTCTTTCTCCCAATACCATTTCGCGCATTTATTACGATGTCCTGCATCACGCAGTTCGCAAGAAATTTGTGTTCAAAGCACAAAAATCTTCCCAAAAAGCCCGTCCAGAGCAACTCCCATGTTGATTGAAGTTCAAGGACGATACGAAATTATCGTATGAGTTACGGATGAACGGCAGTTGCCGATTTGTCACGATTCCGTAACTTTCCGTGGCAAATCGGCAATTACCGTTTATCTGTAACTCATCGGAGAATTCCGTGTCATCCTTGACCTTCGATTAACATGGGAGTTGCTCCGGACGGGCTTTTTGGGAAGATTTTTGTGCTTTGATCGCGAATTTATTGCGAACTGGGTAAAGCAGAACACCATAAATAGTATTGGGAGAAACACCAATTCGTCATGGTTTGTTGAACCTCTGTTTTGTGTAAATTTATTGAGTTTTGTGTTTGCTATGGACGGCTGAAGTGAAGCACCCGTGGAATTTCTAGTCGGGAGTGTCATACCTTGTAGTATTATTGGGGACGATCAGAAGCTGAGGATGCCTGTGACTCAAGCCAGAGCCAGCACCTTCAATCAGCCCTTGACGTCCTCGACTCTTGGAACTTTTCCATCGTTATACCATGCGCGGTGTCCGAGGTTATGTGGGTATTAGTAGTTCTTGATCAGTAGATCATCAGTTTGAAAACTACGCCAACAACTGTAGCAATAGCTATCAGACCCTGAAATCAAACCAGCAACCCCGATGAAACCAGCAGGCACATTTATCATTCAGCTAATGGGCAATGCCGGTTATCGAATGACTAACAGAGGCTCTGATGATTCACCTTGGCTGGAGCACATCTGCGACCCCAATGAAACTGGTAAGCATGTTTACCATTTAGCTAATGGGCAATTGCCTGTTATCGAATGGCTAACAGAGGCTCATATGGTTCACTGGGAGCACGTCTACAACACATACACTCATTCTTAATTTAATTCGGTTACTGCCAGGAAAAGAATGCCATTATGCATTAATCCATTACTCTGCAGTTACTAATAAAGTTTGTATCTAGCTATCCTATGAATTACTCAACTTTGCCTAGCACCATGAAATTTGTCCATGTTACTGTCAAATTTTGGCTGAAAAATATGTTTTTTGTTAACTCGCACACAAGTTTGAAATAAACACTTTGCTTCAAAGTTTCTTTGGTCACCATGCCGGTACAGTTCCACTCCTGTCCATTGCAATGTTCCGATCTTCACTAGTAGCCACCATCCCATTTATTTGCATATTTAAATTAATGCAGAGTTTGTCCATTCAACCTACTTTGTGCAATGAATTTTGAGATTGGATCAGCTGTTATTGGCATGCCAGAGCTGGAGTAAAGTATCTGAGATAGGCAATTGCCCATCCCAAATTCAATAAACACAATGAAAATTATTTAAAAATCATGCAAAACAGGTCTTACAGGGCCAAGAAATTACCATCCCACTATTAAAAAATTTGCCGTCACGGTTTGAATCACTTCTACTACCCCTCAGTTTGGAATGGGGTTTGACACTTTGTTAGTGACTAGGCTGAGGGTTACCTCAATTAAAAACATTTCCCTCAGAAAGCACAGGCATCTTTCTTCAGAGAATAGTGAGGGCCCTGTGAAATCATTGTGTTTGCAGCTACTTTCTACAATTTTATGATCTACATTGAGTTTATTGACAGATCCTGTTGATGCAAAATGCAGTTTCCAAGAATATTTATAAAATTTAAACACTGAAATTGCCCATGCCCCTATTATTATAATCAAGAAAATTCATGTTTGCCTTGAAATTTCATCTTCCCGTATAGGTATTTGGGGGACTACCAAACCTGAGATTTTGGCAATTGTCATTTCGGTACGCTGTTCTTCACTGATTAGCTATTTGGTCTTGCACTGTACGTGTTATTATTTTTTTTGTAGCATGTCGACTGCAAAGTGTGAAATTTGCCTTCAAGTGGTTGCAAAGTACAAGTGCCCTCGCTGTTGCCTGCGCACATGTTCAGTAGACTGCGTCAAAGAGCACAAGTCAAAGTCAGGCTGTGACGGGGTCAGAGACAAAACCAAGTTTGTGTCGGTGAAGGAGATGGGCGATCTTCACCTTCTGAATGGTAACTATACCACCGACTGACCAATTAGAACGTAGCATTCTTGACACATGTTCGTTTCCAAGCTGCCATTTTACCCGACAAACGACAGGTTGCCGGATAAAACTTATTGTTTGTTTGTTAACATTTTGCAAGGGGGCATAGCTTGCAGTAGGTCAATTATGTCCTATCTTATCTTACGAATTCAAGTGGACATGAACACCCCATAAACTTCATGTCAAGATGAGTTTGTCTCTTGCCTTTGTGTCTCTAACGGCTTCGTGTAGACATGGTTGTGTCACTTGACTTGACAATCTAATGGCATTGTATTGTTTCCAATGATTCATTTTTGTCGTTATAGCCTGTAGCTTGTTCTTGCAAGGACATACGGTCAATTTGACTCTCACGGGGGTCTTCATTCACCCTCTGCTCACCAGGTTCAAGTTTCACGGCATTGCAAGAATAATATGTCTGATTAGTTAGTTAATTTTTACCATACTTTCTGCAACGTCCTGTTTTGCTGAGGAAATGTCCTTTTCATTCAGCTCAATGCATTCACTGCTGTATCCTATGTCTTATATTAAGCGATATGTATTGCAATGACTAAAGCACGTCGACTGTAATATTGTTTTTAAGTCTGATCATCATTTATTGTAGACTACAGATTTCTTGAGGACATTGATAGAAAAGTTGACGGAACAAACCGTGACCCAGTTAAAGTTTCCCATCGCCCTCACTATGTAAGTAACTGACAAGCGGGCAGACAATTGCCACTGCACACTCCTTGGGCTTGGGAAGTTGTGGCGTAGGACAAGTCGGTGTTCAGGGCTCTTCACTAAGTGCTATGACTACAGATTTTCTCTGTGACAAGTTTGTCTCGGTTGTCATGAATTTGTAAAACTATGACACTCGTTTAAAGCTTCTATAAACCTCAGTTTGATGTAGTATCAACTGTTCCAAAGCAATGTCGTCTCATTAATATCTAATGTTTGAATCAAAATTCTTTGCAATGAATCATCTTGAATTCCACTGTCGGTCGTGCTATCTTAGTGACTGGCACTAACCCACCGTGACATGTAACCTAATGGTCTTGGTACAAAATGTATAAAGCAGTAATGAAATATCAGTTTCCAGTAAGCCCAGAAGTCATTTTTAATCTCAGGATGAGGCTGATTTGGTGGCCAAACTAAAAATTGGGTTTTGTTATATATGTGATGTGTTTTGACGAAATGTGTGGGTTACTTGGACCTTTAACCTTGTGGGCAGTTAGTTACTGAGTGTGTAGTTCACAAAGACCTTTATTGATGTTTGATGCAAGCTGATTATCCGTATAGATTTGTGCAAACCCTGCCATAGAATGAATATTGTTTTCTTCAATTAGTGTGTGAATGGAGTAATTCTTGTTGGGTGTGAATATTATCTTTTTGAGGAAAGAAAACAACTGGGGTCAATTGCTTGTGGGGGACTGTTGTTGAAGGAAGTGGTCAGGTGATGTCACTGACATGTAGCGCCCTCTGTATGACATGGGAACAGTTATGTGTTTTCAATAGTCACCAACTCCTGGTTTCTTTTGCAACATTAACTCGAGACATACATAGACCGAGTTGACTCTTGTATCCTGCGGTGTTATATTTAGTATTGTCATTTTCACAATTTCCCAATGCTTCATTAGTTTAGTACTTAAAACAGCATTTTTTTCTTTTCTCACCTCCTAAAACACATATAATAAACTAGGTTAGTCTGTCATAAAACATATAAATCAAATCTTTACCCTAATGGATTTTAGCATGATTTTTTCATTTGCAATAGGTCGGGTTGAGCATTGGCGAGTAAAATGGCCGTCACATTTCTGTTAATGATGAATTGATTCTTGAGAGCTCATCCTCTTTGTACCAGGTGATTTCTTAATGACTTTTAGTGGTGGGAGCCTATTACCATGATGGCAAGGGTAATGTAAAGACTTTAGGACAGCTGATATTGCTTATTTCTAAAATTTGGCACAAGCTCTGACCTTGAGCTAAATAATCAATTTTGCACTGTTCCAAAGTGGTGAATTTTTACTGCAGTTTGTTGAGGTTATTCTGCCTATTTCAAGATGTCTATGTTTGAGTTGTAGTTAGAGATGTGATGCTGTTTTAGAACTGAGACTTCAAACTTACTCTTTCTGCTTTTTCTGTTAAAAACTGCATAAAGGAATTTGATTGCAAACCAATCAAATTTAAACTGTTTCGCAGACTATGCTCTTTCACCCTGTCATCAAATGTTTTCAGTAAGTATTGTATTTTCAAAATAAATTTTGAATTTCTGGTGGTGCACCAAGAAAATGACTGGTGAATGAGCAGCATTGAACTTTGTTTTACATGCAAATACATGCAGTGCTGTAATTCATATAATGTTCCCGTGTTTCTTGATAGGTGACACTTCATGTGTTTTCAACTTGTGAAAATATTGCAAAGATTTTCTTTAAGGAAATAGTCGTTGTTTTTGCAAATGTTTTGAAAATCAAAATTGTAATTCTTGTAGATAAAGAAGTTGATTGCTCAAGCCAGGAAGCGTGGCGTTACCCTTAAGGTGATGCCCCAGGGGTCAACGCGACGTCGACAGAACTCGACCTGTTTCGCCTTTCAGTAAGGCTTTAATGTTATGTTGTTATTGCTTTATGTAGTGTTAAACCGACTGTTAAAGGACATTATTAGTTTTTCAACCAAAAAAGGTATTTTTGAGATTTTCGTTTCTTGGGAGAGACAGTTGGCTTTGCTCAGAGCAATGAAACGACAATAACCGTCATATTTTTGCCTGCCAGACATTCACTAACATCAAGGCCAGTGACTGCCAGTTTAATACACTTAAAATATTATACTCTTTACTGTGTGGGGTTTAGCTTATCATTGGAGTGTTAGGCTGCGACCGTGGATCGATTCCACTATGAGGCTGATTTCAAAAAATCATTTTTGTCCCACGATAATGTCCCTTCAATTTCAGAAAAATGAAAGCAATTTGATGATTTGTTTTTGTCTGTTCTCTAACTTAGCTTTAAACTCCACGTAACCATGTAAGGTCATCGTTTTGATTTATGTTTTGGGGTTGGGCCTGGTGTGTTTGGTTGTTCAATAGCAGGTGGGGGTGTTATGGTTCCTTATGACTACACTGTGTATCAAATTTAATTCACTGAATGATTCAATGGGATGATTTATCCATCCCTAACTTGACGTTTACTGGTTTGAAGTTAAAGATTATAGTTAGACTTATTTTTCATGTTACGTTTTAGTAAAAATACAGAAATATTCCTTGTTCTTGTGGAGACCTATTTTTCTGTGCGAATTGCCTTTCCCCTGAGGTGTATCAGCTATCCATTGAAGGGTAGAAAGTGATGTAAACAGTCCAGCAAAAGGCCCATGTTTTGGCTTGGCGGTCACATCCATTGAGCAAATGCAATGTCCTACCCGCGATTGAACACAGTCTATGTTGGTCATTCGTATTTGCTCAATGAAAGTGGAGGCAGAACCAAGATTTGTGTCTTTTGGTGTGTCGTTTATGTCACTTGGTGTAGTAATACCATACCAAGTGAACAGTTGAGGAGAAATGCCCATCCAAGCTAGCAAAGGATCTTTTGATGAAAGGTTATATATCAGAAACAGCTACATTACCATCAAAACCCATCTGTGTTGTGTCCTCAATGGAGCTCTGATTGATAATGCTGGTATCATTTTTAGAGCTGGAACCATATTCTGGCATGTTGAGTGGATCTTTCCGAACTGTGATGTCAAGCACCATTCACGGCGGTGAGTAGATAGGGTTGGGAGGTGGCTCTCTTTTACTGGGCATATTTGAGGGTTATTTACACAGCAAAACTAGGGTTGGATTAGGCCGCTTGGTCGCAAGGGTCAGGGTTGGGAGCTGGATTCTAGATTGAATTAATGCATGGACTAAAGGGTTACACTTTGGTGTTGGGGATGGCTGTAGGCTGCTCTACTTGAATGGGCCTGCATTACCTAGAGGGGTGTGAAGGCAGGAGCCTACATTATGAAGTCATGGTGATGGACAGGAGTCTTTACACTTGTATTACTGATCTCTAATTAGACAAAGCTAAATTATTTGAAACAAGAGGTTAACAAGTCATGCTCTTATCGTCTTGACTATGCTATGGAAGTGTGTGTAAAACTTGGAGACTGAGCACTGTTTTATGAGGTCAGTGGTACTGTTTTTGTTCTTCTGGACGAGTCAAACTCAGTCACTGATTGTGAGCGGCTTGAAAAGTTGCACAGCCTGATACTCTTAGTATAAATCCGTCTCATGGTATTTCTTACTGTGATAGGATTCCATTTCCTGTACCAGAGTCAATGGTACTGTGCACATGCACCATTTTCGAATTCATTCCCTTGTGTTTCAAACCACTGTAGTTCCACTCACACCATCCCGTGTTCTTCATTTAGGGTTAAGGAAACTGCTACAATAGACACCCTTTTAGACAGCTTCCTCAAGCCAGGAATTGCTGACCCTGTTTTACGTCACCGCCTCAAGCCTTACACGCAGTTGGATAGAGGGGGCATGCGGGTGTTCATGAAACTGGAGGAACAAAGAGCAGACAGACCACGGTAGGTCGGGTGAGACGGAACACTGACGGAATGTAGTCATAGTTACGGCAGAGCGCACCATGAAATGATTCTTACATTTAGTGACCTGTCTCAATGGGCAGGAGTTGTCAAAATCAACTGGATTGTCTTAGACTCAGTTCTTTCTGACTCTGCCAAACTTGTGCAGTCATCTTGACAATTATTTTGCAACGTAGTCAAATATTTCTCGTAATGAATGGCCTTTTAAGTCTAACGTTAGCCAGAAATTAGTGTAGCACGTGTGGTCTAGCTTCTCCTTGTTTATTTGTAAAAGGACTTGCAAAACAAGCTGCCGCAATGTTACCAAAGTGGGTGGAACCACTCCTGTCAAGATCTTGTCGAGAATGTGTGGTAATTGAAAGGTTGTCTAGTCTAAAAAATGGATATTTTGAGTTGCGGTTTTGTGCGTCAAAACTTTTTTCTTTTCAAATTTTGACACTTTTCAGTTTATTTTGATAACTGCTGCTAGGTTGTAAAATAAATATTGTTGTGTCTAGACAGAACCTCAGCACGGAATGCATTGATTGTTCACTGCAACAGCACTTGTTTCTGTTTTGACAGGTTTCGCCTCTTTGACTTATCAAGATCATTGGCAGATAATTTGCACGGTACCACAGTGATCGAGTTTCCAACTCTTTATGTCGTCTTTGGGAAACTGGTAAAGAATTATCCTGTCCAACGGAAGGGTGAGTCATGGATTAGTAATTTGGTCTGGTTATAGGCTTCATTCCCCAGTCGTGCAACTGAGACGCTTGGCTGGAGTGCTAACGGACCTATAACATAGTTGTTTCTCTGACTTGAACATATTCATCAGTTGCTCAAAATGTTTAATTTAGAGTTGTCCTTTCGCTAGATTAGTTACTGACTTCATTGACTTCCTTATTTGGAAAGTCACATGACTTGACTAGCCTGATAGATGTCAGTGGTGTGCATTTACTACAAACTGAGGCCAGCATAGTAAATGCAGTCAGTAAGATTATAAATGTGTTGTTGTTACCTAGCGGAGATCAACATGAAATTAAGAGGTGGTGCTCGTTATGAGAGAACCAATCTGTGCCCTTGTTGATAGGGCAAGCCTTCGTTGCTAAGTTGTTATCGTTTCTTTGACCAATCATGCATTAGAATAGATCGGAACAGTCTTGCTCTGGGTAGGTACTAGATTACCCATCAGGTAAATGCAAATAATTAACCTTTATAATATTGTGGATTGTGCAATAGCGATAATGAGATTAAGAGTTCAGTATAATTGAAAGTAGGGTACATAAAATTCTGTAAACCTTGCAACCAGTGTACTCTTATAATAACTGGATCTGGTATTTATTGTATGAGCTGTTGAGTTCTTTGTTAGCTCATGACTTCCTGAATTACCAATTCCTGGATTAGACCTTGTGGGCATGTGGATTATGGAAGTTTTATTTTTGTCTTCTACTCAGATGGACCAGAACAGACTGAGGGAACTGAGTCGAAAAATTGTGAGGAAGAGTTGGACTTGAATGCCACTGAAACAGAAATGAGACTAACGGAATCTTGTGAGGGAAGACAATCAGGAAGTGTTGAGAAGACAAGTGATGCTTGCGAGGCTGATTCATTGGTTGTGACTTGTAGTGACACATTACATAATGGACACGATCGTCGATGTATGACTGAATTTGGGAGCACTCCTGTTGGTGACTTGGGTAATAACAGTGTGTGGATGAGTAGCAGTACAGGTGACGGGGCAAGGTGAAGCGAGCATGAGAGCGTGATGAATTTAATGGCTGCACAACATTTTCTGCAACAGCAGTACAAGCAGTGTTGTTGTAATCATGATGCAGCTTGCTTCTACCGTTAATGCTATGGATAGTCCAGGTAAAACAAGATCACAGTCCAGGGAAATGTTACAATGGCTGACCAGCAAAAGCTTGCTGTACTTTCCAAAAGAAGCCACTGGGTAGACTTCGGTGGAACTCTGCCAGAGTCTGTCAAACTTAGAAATGTACAATGCAGCTTATTTTTTAAATAATAGAACCTTAAATAAGTGTTGTTTTTTGTCATCTACACAATGCATACCCAGCTAAAGTGGACTTAAAAATGTGGAAGAATTTGACAAAATCAAATTTCACTTGTCTACCATATTGAGTTTTAACTAGGTGAAGAGTTACCTGAGCCGCTATTTGTTCATTCATGAATGGACATGTACAGGTAAGGTAACAGTGTTCCTATTTCGACAACACCTGTCGAAATTTTGTCAAGATGTAGCCAGAATTGAAATCGGTTCTAGTGCAAGACAACTAGATATTCAAATACTGTTTTCAACATACAGTTTAGTTTGGAAAGTATTGTAGTATTGTACAACAGCATGGTTGCTGTGAGTGCACGATACCTTTACCATCCTATTCNTAGTCTTTTGCAGGAGTGACTAACATCTTTAATCATTGAAGTGGAATTTTGAGCCCCGTGAGTCTGATTTTTTAATATTTTACATTGGGGAATGGGGTTGACATTCAGCCTCAAATTCCAGACCCTTACAATGCTAAGGTGCCTCTTAACAAGCTTGTAAAATGATAATGAAATTTTAGTTTAGGTATGAATCCTATTCATTGTGGAAATTGGGGAAAATTACAAAAATACAAAAATATTTTACCATGAGTGATAAACTCTTTGAGTTTGAAAAACAATCAAAACAATATGGAAAACTTATGAAACATACGAACAAAAATCATGCCCACGAACTTTAAAAATCCTAAATGTGTACTATACGAACACAAAATCATACAAACGAGCATCGAATCACGCGAACCACGCGCACGAATTCAATACTTTATCGTTTGGTGGTTAGTGTGTATGATTTGTGTTCGCATGTGTGATTGTTGGGTTTGTATGTATGATTCAGGGGTTCGTGTGCAAGATTCAAATAAGTTCATACATGTAGGTGGTTCGTGCGTTATGATGCTCGTGTGTATGATTCTCTGGTTCCCCTGACTAAGTTTTAAGCTTACGGTTTTGAAGGCTTGTGATTAAGTGAGAAAAACATTTAAGTGTACAAATTGTTACTTGAATTGAGTCAAAATCAAATTTTGGGGGCAAAAAGTTAGGTTAGGGTTACTTTACCCGAAGAAATGCAATAAAAAATTGTCAACATTATGCACTAAGTTTAGGCTTTCTGCAGTTATTTTTAACGAACTACGGACCAATAGTGGCTAAATATCCTGATCGACAGTCTGTCTGCGAGCCAAAGTTGCACATTTCGTATGATTGTGCGTTCTATAACATACTCTTTTTTAAGAAAAAGGTAGTCCAAGAGGTGATCATGAAAGTTACCGATATTTACTACAGTATACGTGTATGTTCTCCGTTAGATCGTCTGGCAAAATTTCCAATCCTGTTGAGAGGGAGATGTAATTTCCATCCTCCTTTGCGCTTGCCTTATCACGAGGAAATATAAATTAATAAGGGGTACACCCGTGCCAAGCCGGTCGCGGTACTATCCGTTTTTGTTAACCCATTAGCCGCCATCATCAATTGAAAAAATGGCCAAAGGATGTTCAAAGCCAAGAGGAGTATCATTGTTGGTGATTCAAATCCCAATCCTCTTGTCTTCGGCATAACTGAATGACATTAAATCTGCGACGTTTCGCCAATGCGGGTAACTCAGCATAGTGCCACAACACGCACGTGACGGCCATTGGAATTTCTTTCCTGACAAAACAGGTGCAACTGCGCGCAAAGCTGGGTTGTAAGGCTCAATTGTGACCCGCGTATGCAAACTATTTCGCTATTTTCTTACTACTACATGCCCGCCAAGCGTTTTACTCTCAATGATTAGCAATATTTATTGGTGGCAAGGGACTAATAGACTGGCCGCCCAGAGCACTTAACACAAATGAACGAGGTACCAACATCCACAAGAGTGACTTAGAAATCACCCTGGTGAAATGGACATCTACTATGAAAATCTTCCGTTTGTTTTTAACTCCACATGAGATAATTTATAGATTTTACTGGGTTTTGCCTGGCGGAGGACACACCACTGCACATATTGCCTTCCTTCCACTCTGTCGAACTAACTGAGAAGTTCTGAGTCATTTCACACCAAGAGCACCTGATCGCAGATTCAGTTTCGCTTTTGGGCTTTTCATTGTCACCGAAAAAGAAGCCAATTTCCGAAAAAAGTGACAAAATGGTTTTTCAGCCCCAAAACACCACTTTCCTGAAAGCAAATTGCTTGCACATATTCCAAAAAATGTGGACCTCATAAGCTCCCATGAATTAGACATTTTTCTATTCTCGGATGGTTGAAGGCTACCTGAAATCACAGTAGATTTCTCAGTCGTTACGCAGCCAATTGTGAAGAAAAGTGCAATCAAATCAAAACTACATGTAGTAGACGTTTGTCATTTCCAAAATATTTACGAACGGAAGCAAAACAGATTAACTGAACCTGCTTTCACTATCTACATGTATCTCAAACCTTCCGTCCAAACCTGGCCTACCCCCAGTACCTATCCAATTTCTGCAAAATGCCTGCAGCTTCAGTTTAAATACAGTGCTGCAGGACGGAAGAGGTTTCCAAATCGAGGCTATGACTCCCCATACCAGTCTAGTCCATTGTAAAGCATTGCAGGGGTCCGTTGCCCAAATTTTACGACTTGGGGGGTATTCCCTAATACTGTATGTGAGGGGCTACATGTAGCTTAGACCAATGAAAAACACCAGTGAGCCCTTGAATCGTGGGCCCGAATTGATAGATTTGAAGAATGATTTTGAAAATTACTTCAACTTCCGTTAGATACTGGAATCACAATGAACAGCTTTAATGGAGATTAATTCGATGTCAGAAGTACTATTCTGAAGATTTACGATATAACTTAAAGATTTGCACTGAATTGAATATTCGATTATACAGATCTATAGACTACTATGCTATGCAATTCTCGAGTTCGGCTTTAAGAAGCAGACGCACCTGAGTCACTGAATTAACGGGAGCTGAAGTCACCGGTTAATCGTTAATCGGTGGTGTACACTGAATGCTCAAGTCAATTAAATGAGATCATACGTTACTGCGTTAATGCATAGCAACCGATGCAGAAATCCCATCTCGGTTATAAAAAATCAGCCACGAAATGAAATTGATGCAGTCGACTGAAACTCTTACTACAAGACCATCGATACCGCGGTTTGGCTTAAAGTGGAAAGATGCCATTTTGAATGCGTTTTGGTCTGTTCGGCATAATTTACTTACTCTGCATTGTATTTGACTCGTTTTAGTTGTTTTTTGTAAAAAGAATTTTAATTATTAATCAAACCGAAAGTGCGATGATGTGAACGAGTATAACAATGCAAACGTTGTGAGCCTGACCGCAGTTGTATTCGTTTTTTATCTATTTCTGGCATCATTCAAAAACAAATTGTTGTAAAATAGGGCTAGCGGACTAACAATCTAATTGTGCCGGGCAATTGAGCACAGTTATCAAGGCTGTAAAGCAAGGGGACACCGCTCAATAGAGATCGTTGACGTTTTAGGAACTTACTCTCTGCGGTCGATCACATCTGCCGTGTTGAGGTCCTGATGTTTTTCATCACATCCATCTTGCTAAAAAACGACTGAAAAGATTTAAAATACCATTGATAGTAAGTACATGTAAAGTGTCAGTTGAACGAACAATCGCATTCAAGAAGTTGTCATTATTTTAACTTCTGGTAGTTCATGTCGAGGCTGCACCATGATGTTTACCGGCAGATTAGCGAATCAGAAGAGCTGGACGAGTCAGTAGAACTTCGGACGAGAGAACACTCCTGAATTTGGAGTAAGTATGTACCTAACCATGTGAGAGTGCATGAACACACGCTAGTGCATAAAGGAGACAATTCGATGCATCGGAGTCATGCTAACACCGTTTACATGTCTAGATTAGCGGGAGGTTTCCCCCTGTCAGTGTTAAACTCTAGCAGAGCTAAAGACCTTCAGTGCCCGGTTGCATGAAGCAAGCCCAAATAGGGACTCAACTAAGTTCCCTAAATCTGTTGCGTATTTGTTTCTCTTTTCACTCTCAGATGTTATATTTTTCTATCATTTTATCTTGATGATGAGTCCCTCTTTGACTAATGACATTTTCTAATAATATAACTAACAACTGAGCCCTCAATTAAGTCATAATAATTAGGGATTAAGTCCTTAAATTAGGTGCGTTGCTTGAAAAGATCCCTACTTATTTTCAATAATATTAAGAATTGAACTGATAGTTTCCTCTTGATTCATATCTAAGTCAAATAATGACTTGGTAAGGAGATATAACAGTTTTCACAAGCCTACAAATACGCAGTAGATTTAGAGAACTTAGTTGACACACTAATTAGGACTGTTTTATGCAATCGGGCACTGAACGTCGATTACTGTTCGAGCACTTGCTCTGAATTAGTGTTACGAAATGTGTTGTAATTCGTAGTACATATCCACAACTTGTGTTCTTGCTGCGTTGTGAAATTAAATTGAGTACAGTTGATTTACTGGTGCATTAGAAACTCGACCCGTTTCAGCAAACATTGTACGTTGTACAAGAACCGCTGTAACCAAGAGATCCAGAGTTTATTCGGTCACATTATGTGAAGTAGAGCAATTACCGCGCAAGCGATGACTTCAAAGCAATAAAACACTGGCTAAACTGGTTAAGTTATACATGTACATTTATGTCGTGGACTAAAACTGGTCACTTTTCTGAAAACGTTTGGTTGGAATCATTTTTACCCGAAGAAATGCGATTAGCAAAACAGTTGTGTTTCAGTTCCCTGGTGCACGTTGATGACCGGGGGTTTTGTACATTGCAGAAATGTACATGAAATGGTCACGTATTTTTTTTCGTTGGCCTTAGAAACACAAAAGCTATGGACTGTATCAAGGCGCTGGTGAACATGTCGGGATGAATCAGTAAACGCAGTACGATTCTTATCAAAGCACGCGATTTTAGACTGATGCAGACCATCGGCATTTGTGTAAATGTTACAATCATAGAAGGGAGGTAATTATTCGAGGTCAAATAAAATGATCGTAGTAATTATTGCCACGGGATTGTAACTTTATCTTTGGTCTACCATATTGCTAATTATTCCGAGTAAAATTGACTCACTAACCTGTAAACCCAGTTGACTGACTCAAGTGTCACCTACCGCACGGACTCATAGAACGTAGTTTGTACACTGAAAACACAGTCTTTGAATCAGAAACACGAATCATTGACCTATACTTACCCACTGTCCCGATTGGGTACACGTAAACTGTCAGGCTTTTTGTAGCCTTGTCGTACATACCGCCACAGCGGTACCAGAATGCCCCGCTTTTGAAACGTACATGTATAGGCCTACTCGTACATACCGACAGCGTGTTGTTGACGAGGATCTGTATTAATAGTAAACTTACATGTACACGAACGTGCCTTTCTACCCGCAAATGCCTTGACATCTCGCCATTTTGCAGGTACAACGACCTACACTAACTAAAAAATAACGTCGACGTTATAATGTATCTGGGTGCCGCCGCTTACATTGTCGCCACATTCAGGTGTCCAGCGCGTTTTCATTTTCGAACTACTCGTGCGGTATGCGGACACTAAGTTTCGTTTTTTGAGTGCTGGTTGTGAGTCGGGATGTAAGGTTTTTCACTGGCTATGATACAGCGCGGCACTGACAAAACACCCACGCATGGGGGGTGCATCATAGGGGGATCGGGGGAGGCTTTAGCCCTCCGCTTAATTAATTCAATGCTGCGCCACTCATGCCACGGCACGGTTCTGAATCGCACACGTGACACGTGTATAAGTTTTCAGTGTATGAGCCGTGTTTTGTGAGTGAGAGGTCATGTTTGTGAGTCAAGGAGCTGAGTTTACTGGTCCGCGAGTCGAGTTCTTTTGTGCGTGGACCGTTTTGATCGGATAGTCGGAGACAGTTTTGACAAAGCACAAATCTTGCATGCTCTTTGATCAAAGACATGAAAGTAAAATTATCTCACTGAATGTAAAAGTGGCGTTTTGTTGTTGGTTTTCCATGCGGTTGTGTTGTTTAGGTGAAAGAGAAGCTGGGCCCCTCCAACCCCCCGGCGTAAACAATTTGGTGTTGCTTTACTCTGAAATGAGTTGACGTATATTGCTGGATTCGACAATTATCTCCCGGGCGACAATATTTGCCGAGTGCGACAATATTTGCGGTGAATGCCGACATATATTGTCAACCGGCCGACATTACAGTATTTGTCGTATGCGACAATACACGTATAAGTCACAGCAACTGCTAAAAAGAAAACTCGTAGTTGACTGTTTACATACATGTACGTGTACTTGTAACTGCTTCGTAATTAAATCTTACGAGTTCGTGTGTATTCTTAACTCATTTGTATCCCGTTCCGAACCGACGTCAAAGAAAGTGAGACTTCATGTATGAGTATTTTTACTGAAAATACAAAAAATACTAGTAATTGCAATGAAGTCGTTTTTCATCGTTCCCGATTATGTATTGGGCATATACTTAGCAGTAGTTTCCTAACTGATTCATAGTTTTTGTGCGGTATTCACAATCAATGCGTGTAGTTTTTAGTCAATTCCCGAAGAATACATATACATGTAGTAGAGATTCCGTCCGAATTCCACCAAGTCATACACTGTGTCGTAAATGCTCCGTGCTACTCCAAAAAACTGAACCATGAAATTTGTAAAATTACAAAGAATTCTCAGGAATTTCCAAATTTCTATTAGTGACAGTTGTGAAATTTGTGAACGTAGTCGAAACAGATACATCTACTTTCGGCCTTTCCTTCTTTGTTCTGTGTGCTCGCGGTGACGCTCTGTAGTATGGTGCTCCGGAAAAGGCTACGTCATTACGAGCATATTTTTGAGTGATTAAATCCCGTTCTAAAATATATGTGGAAGTATTTTTGTAGCTCAATATATCTAAAGTCAAAAAATCCGTCCAAGGAAGTCTTGCTAGTCGCATACAGGTCCATCTTAAGAAACATTGTTTAAATTCATGTTTTTGTGTATTGAAAGAAGCATATGCAGTCTACATGATGTATACGCAAATCCTAACAGTGATATCACACAGCACGTGGGCTAGCTTTACCTTCGTAACTGACGTTTCGACTCATGTGTTTGAAGGCGGAGTTAATATGAAACAAAGCGGGGATGCGTTTTGTAGACGCAAGAATTTCGATAGTAAAGCTTGTGTGATCACGTGACTAGCTTGCGATTGTTTCGTTTTTGTGAGACCCTCAAGTTTACAGAACGAGCTCCAGATAAGTCTTCCATGACAGGGGTGGATGTCAAGATGGACCTGGTAATGAGCCACGGGCGAATCCAGAATTTTGAGCTGGGGGGAAGGGCAGAGTAGGCCCATCAGCCAGGGTTTTACCTGTCACTGAGACATTCACAGCCCCGAACTTCCAAATAGAATCGGGGTGAATTTTAGGGGCGGGGGAATGGCCCCCTTGTACACCCTGAATGGTTGCGAAAATTGTGATGCTGATCAGAGCGATGAATTAATTTTGTTTACAGGTAATGTCCTGTTGCTTGACGGACTCTGTCGCTTTTAAAGACGGTATAAAGTGCCAATCTTCCATAAAGATGATACCTCCACCAGAGGAGAGATCGATTTATTCAGAAGTCGAAGACTTCGAGGCAGGCACGTGGAGACGACAATGTATGAGAATTGCTTTGTTCGTTGTTTACACGCTGTTGGCGGTACTGGCGTGCGTGGCGTCCTTTTTCATGGCGTATGACCTCATCAACTCTTTGAATCACCCAGTGACGTCTGTTCAATTAGAGCACGTCAGGAACTACACAGCACCGGGTGAGTAGCCAACCGTTACACCGAGACGTCTTACCCTTAGCACCTAACCTATTCACACACGCCACACGCGAAAATGCATGTACAGACCCTGTCAACTCATTTAAAGAAGAATGTCGCCCAAAAACAACCTAGTTTACATCAATTTAGATCGAGTAGTTCCACTCGATAACAACACCTGACGGCAGACGGAGGTGTTAAAATTAACCAATGACGTCAGATGTTCGAGTGCTGTCTTTTCAGCATCAAAATTCGATGTAAAACCCTTACAAATACATCAAGTTATTGAACAAACGTGTTATTTTATTTCGCTGTTACGGAGTTTTAGGTATTTGAACGTACCGAAACCTACAAAGTTCGGTAGGGGGTCAGTTCGCTGAACTACAGATAGGGGAACATTATAGCTGTGTGTTGTAATTTTAGACTTGCGATTTTTTCATTTCTAAAAAACGAAACGCTTGCTATGCCAACCAAAGGCTCGGAACCCTATCAGGTCCATCGCGGCCGGACTGAAGACATCACCGACATAACCGGCAGTCAATTAAACTTGGAAACTGAGCTTCCAGTGGCGAAAAGACTATACTAGTAAGCCAAAGTAATATGAGCATGTGGCTATTTTGGTGAATTAGCCGCAAAATCTACAGTATTTACTAGCCCGTCGCATGGGGAGCCGCGAAGTTAGGTTACCCTTCCACAGAACCGTCTGGACAAAAGTTGAATAGTCACAATGATTCGAATAATGTATATGAATATCTAAATAAACATTCCTCTAACAGCTGACCATAAGAAAAAAAATTGAGCTATTGTTTCGCAACAGGTTTCTGTCAGCAATTTAAAAACACTGAATTAGAAGGCGCTCACACGGACTCGGTGCCCAGTCAATTAGTTTATTGCATCTAAAGTCGGTAACGCAGTAATTTATTCATTGCTGGCTTCTCAAAACATTTGCACTCACGAATACTCCAAGGCATTACCAATTGTATCTAATGTTTCAGTTTTATATAAGCATTGGTTAGGGTGAGAATAATTCGTTTTGAAACAGAACGCTCAATAATAAACGTCAAACATGGCAAATCGCATGGCGTCAGTTAGTTAACTGCACGATAACGGAAACGACTGATACTTGCGTTTGCTGCCACGAAATTCTGCAAGTGAAACGCCTCCATTGGAGAAGCACACGTGTCTCACGGACCATCCTGATTTTGCACCGGTTATAAAAAGAGGCCTGCTTACGACGTTTTTAGGGCTGAGAAAATAAACTGGCGAAAACATCCTACACCTAGAGGACCAGGCAGAAGCTTCACGAACGAGTCAGTCCTCAAACAGGCTATATAAAACGTTATGTTCTCACGCCTTGAATTAAATGTTTTCATGGCCAACTACTATTCTCCATATTCAAAAACTGATCAACAACCTATCCGACCAAAGGCCACTGAAAGACACGGAGAAGTTTCACGGCCTCATACTTGGTGTTAACGACCTTCTGTACATTCTTCACTACCGCGAGCCCCTTTCAAAACATTATGGACTCTCGAGGAAATCGAAAAAACGATATACCCGCTTTCCTAGCAACTTCATAGTTCCCACAAGCGGAAACGATACACGACACCATAGTGGCACTTACTCTGCAGAAGAACCAGTGACGTCGCTGCGTCGTTTCTCACCTTCCTCACAGGTTAACGCGACACCTCTCGGGGAGGTATCATCAACCGCGGAGGTGATGTGAATATATAAAGATTAAGACAGAAAAAAACACTAATTAAATCGGGTGGCATTCTCCTTTAAGTCAATTCCATTGACTAGTGCCAACTGAGTATGCCGTGAATTTAAGTTGTGGGATTTTGGTTATTTCGAAGAATTCCTAAGACAATCTATAGACTTCGATGCTATGATTCTAGTAGTTTCCGTGTTTATTTTCTTTGAACAAACGTCATTTTCTTGGTTTGATATCCCACAAACTAATGCAATGAAAGCAAACGTATTAGTTTTCACTTTTCGTAAAAGGATCAATGCAAGATCGTAGCTAAGTCATTGAAAATGCTCACTTTCTTCAATTCTATGAACACGCCGTGTGGAAGTAGACTGTTTCCCTCACAAGAAATACATGTAAGCTTCTTGGTATCCAATCAGTAGTCATACGGTTACCGGTACATGCACGTAAAATTAACATAATTATTGATGGAAGACATGGACAGTTCCATTGAAATGACAATATTTGATTACTCAGATGAGATGATTTCTGGATTTTTAAAGAACTGAATGTTCGCGATTCCTTGAGAGCAAGGTTGGCGTATAATGTGGCCTGTCATGGCAGCCAACTTGTAGAACATGGCCTCAGCAAGGACATGTACGCGTACAGATGTACGAACTAATTTGACTTTGGAACAATTTCATATCAATTTGATTACGATAAGTGCTCTGAATGCAAAATTGGTTTTTGCGATGGAAGGCATTATAGTAGTTGTAAGTTAGAATAAGCGGGATTCTTGCTTGTATAAGGCCAAACCAAATGAAAATTTCAACGTCTCTAAAGTTGCAGTTACACCGTCTGTGGTCACTTTATCAATGCCACACGGTTGTGTATGGATACATATTAGTTACTTTAAAACGCTGTGTTTTTGTGAAAACAGTTTATATGAAACCTCAGAGGAAATTTAAAAACACTTCTTAAAAATAAACAAAAAAATTTACAAGACTCGCCACAGTCCTTTTCTTGTGAACATACATGTACATGTATTTCTTTTCAAGCAAACAAAGAGTTAATGAAAAAACTGAGCAGGAAAAAGTGAGGTCGTGCGTACAAACATGCTAGTAAGGAAATGACTGTCGTACTTAAAACGAATAATGTTCTTTAAAAAACAGTTGTTACTGTGGGAAGAAGCACGTGTTCGTGTGGGAGGAAACGAGGATAGACTTCGCAGAATTAACGACTTTCCCTGCATCCACCTTGTTAGGACTTTCTCTGTGTTAGTAGAAAATACCTTCTTACTAAAATCTCGACTTTGCAGGTGACACTGGTTCCTTGTGGTCTGTCAATCGATTCTTCGAGAAAACATTTCAGAGTGAAAACGTCATTTACATAAATGTACATAAAACGCACCAAGAGTGGCGTAGATGAAGTAATATACCACGAGATATTATTCCGCGTAATAACGTCGGGTGGGATGTTACTTCATCTACGCCAATCGAGGTACGTTTTGTATTTATCCCAAACGCTTCAAATTCCTAATTTTCTTTCTTTTTTCAGCAGATTTTTAAAATACTTTTTTAAAGGTGATATACACTTATTGACGAATACACAGAACATACAAGGAAATAATGACAAACCCAGAAATCCCGAAGCATTATATATCTCAGTTGTAGACAGTACATAGATGAAAGTAGTATACATAGAACTGTATATTTATACATGTAACTAGTATCGAATATAAGTATTCAAATACTTCACTCAGACTGTTCACGTGGCGGATCACATCCAATGTGTAAGCACTTGCGCGTCAGATTACAAATTTTCTCTAGAAAAAGAAACAAATGAAGGTTAAATGTAACAAGTTTTTACATGAAGAGAGATAACAAAGATCAAAACAATGGTAATTGTGCATTGAACGTGTAATATTTCATGAAAATAGTTAAATAACAATAATAATTGATATTGCAGTTACCGCGGAATCGGCGCCTGAGTTGCGGACGATATAATATTTTGTAATCGAAAACTGAGACAGAAGTGTCTTATACTTAACAGATTTGTTCCAGATGTTACCTTTGGGACCTGATTGCATGTCGAGTGTTATTTGCACTGCTGCAACGGTATTGCTTTAAACTATTTTGGGAAAGTTTGATGCTCGAAGTAGTTAACTTTCCATGTTGGTCACTGTTGAAGTAGTGATGGGGATACGGGAAACAGTATCACGTAGCCGTATACCCTCTAACACAGCGCCACCTATACTGAAGAGAGGCCCTGTGAAAACATGATGAACAACACACGGGATCCGTGTGTGGGCATGCTTTGTTGGAAGTTTATCGATCACATCGCCACTACTTGCACACTTCGATCATTGCCCGTTTTAATAAATTGCAAGTATTCCAGTCAAAGGTGGTCGCCATACTACGTAACAGGAAACTGAAATTTTTTTTCAGAGATTTCAACCAATAATTAATGGGAATGACTGCATGACGTCAGTTTCATTACTTTAACCAATACGAAAGCGTGATAAACAACACGTGGCCGTATTGCACTGGACTGGGACTGATTCAATGCGTACATGTATATGGGATAACGACGTGTACCTTAACGGCCAATTAGTAGGTGAACACTTTTTAACATTTGGCGTTTATCAAATTCTCTATACATGTACATAAACTCTTCTAACGGAAACCTGCTGGAGGTCTGATCACTCGAACGTTTACCGGCGCAATACAGAATCATGATGCATTAATGGCCGCCTTGTTGCCAGTTTGCACAGAAGTAACTCGCATAGCTTCTGTTGGCAATATCCTCCGTTGAAATTCGATTCTGTTTCAAAAACTTTCCTCTCCTGGTGAGCCAATAGATTAGATTAGTGAATTATTTTATAGACAGAAGTAATTAGCTTTATTACATATCTCTCTAGGTACATGTAATTCAAGTCAGCAACACTGAAACGTATCGAGATCAATTAATCTAAATCAGTCGAGGTACATATAAATTGCTCTAAATTAATAACTAGGATGCTTGATTAAAGAACCACTTTCACTTATCTCTCTCCCTCTCCGTTTCTCATTGAAAGAACTGGGAGTTCAATCGTTGTTTCGTAAGGCTGTTGAGCTTGTACGACGCAAGCGATAAAGAACTCTTATTTGTTCATTGTCCCAAACCCCAAAATGACCTCCAGTTTACATGTAAGTCAGGAACAGGATACCAGTTGGACAACCGCAAGTGATCTAACTCACGAGATGTTGCCTATTTGAAGGATGGCGTATTTATAGCGGTTCAAGCCTTGCTTTCACGCTGGTGGGAAGTCATAATGTAAATACATAGAGAGAATCATCATTCTTTTACCTTCCGGATGTAGAGTGGGTGAATTATATGAACTAGAAGTGACAAATATTTTCGTTACTTGCCGTACAGGTAAATAAGAACTAACTGCAAGATACCCATATGTCTACCATATAATATTCTAGGCATGCCAACTCGAAAGTTCTCTATTACCGTCATTTCTTTACCTTGTCTTTTAATGCTTATTTATATATACGGGGTAAACGTCTTCGTGGATACTGTATGATGATTCTAGAAAGAACTACACATCCTGCAAACAGATATCTTGCTTTTCAAAAAAGAAAATGAACGAATTATGATGGTTAAATTGTTAAATCTTCCGTTCTTCTGTTACAAAAAATCTTCTTCTTTTCTCAATCAGGTATTGTTGTGTATCCTGGTGGCGCAGACTTCCCGGCGTGTCAACATAACTATAACAACGTAGTGTCGTCTAAAGGTGTGTAAACCGACGTGATTCAAACTTGCACTGTTACAATGATGTCTGTTCAACGCAACAATGCCGTCCCGGATTAGACAGCGACACTCTCCATCCTCACTGTATTTACCCACAACGTCGTAAACAATCGTTTTACCAGTTCATTAGATGAATTCCACTGAGAACCCTTAAAAGGCTACTAAAGCCACTTTTGACCTATTTACTTATATGAACAATTCTTGAGACAAAATAGTGCTCTGTAACACTTGTCAATCCTCAAAAGTTTGGAGCAAATTTTGAAATCTGCATTCTGCTAAACGGACAAGCGTGACCTACTCTATGTTTTAGGTTACTATAGGTACATGTACACTACAATTGACCTATCGACAGCTTCGCCTACTTGCCTTAAGTAGACAAAAAACAATATGTTTTACCTGACAACGTGTTGTTTGACGGGTAAAATGGCGGCTTGGAAACGAAGATGTCAAGAATGCTGTGTTCCAAATGGTCAGTTAAGTCGTCGCTCAAAATCCTGGCGATAGGTCAATTGTAAGGAAACTCCACCCACCACAGAACCACAACATGCATTCTGTGACATAGTGAGTAAGTGTTTTCACTTGAACCACTCTTTATAACTAAAGTGAGACGCCAAAGTAGCATTTGCATGGGGTAAAACGAGGATTGGTTGAAATCATCAAAAATCAGGATTAAGTATTCTTTTAAGTATATCATACTCGACGAGAGAGCTAAGCTCAGTCGCGATGTGCAAAAATGACACAAGGACCGGCATTTTTGGCGTACGTGAATGTGAAGCTGCAGGTTTTCATTACCATTAAGCATGACTTGTATGTTCTTCAGGGTCATTCTGCTTTTGTGCATCAGGCTGTCGTGAAAAGTAGAATTAAACCCAATCCGTGCTCGTGTACTGTATCTGGGCAACAACGGATTGGTGAAGAATTGGTGACAAAAGTCGTGAAAAATGCGACCATGAATCACGAAATCAATTGCTTTAAATTAGTGACCCATAGAGAGATTTCCCATCATCCGCCTCCCTTAAGGAAAATCTCCGTGTATGACCGATGTGTCACTACCCTTCGTTTCAATTGACACGTCTCTTCCATTTTTTTGCAAATCTTGATGAATGGTTTTAGATGCGAAATTTGAATCCCTAATTTCTAGGCTATGAAGTAAAATATTTAGAACTTTAACACGACTTGCAATAGCACGAGCGTCAGAGTTCACCTTTCTATGGATAGTGAAAACCGAATCGTGTCTGCAAATACATGTATGTGAGGTTGTGTTGAATGGGCATTACTTGGCCTTACGGTAAAGTCGCGTGATTTTCGGACACTGAAAATTAATTCCAATAGAAAAAATTCATTCTTGGACGAATCTCGCGAAACATCATTTCTGTGGTGTCCGAATTTGGCGGACCTCCAAATTTGGGTTTCCGCTAGTGTCCGAATTTCGTGAGTGTACATTATTTCGATGAGCGGTCGTA
>NMRA01000501.1:207373-224885 GCA_002633005.1 Phoronis australis | reverse complement strand
CATTCCTTGCTAACTGTCCCATTCAAAATTATTAAGCAAGCCCAGAACGGCTGCACCAAGATTTCAATCATTCGCCGGGATGCAGGTAAGTGGCAGCAAAACTTATTGTCCGGCGATAGTTGGGCATTTGCAAAGGCCAGGACGTTTTAAAATAAAAACGTTTCGTAAACACGCAAGTTGATGTCAGGCGTGCATGTTCAATGTCACAGTCGGGAGTCGAACAGCACGGCCTATTTAAACCAGAGCACATGTTACGCTACAACGAAAAGTTGCAGCCTTCGGTGTATTTCCTATTTGTATTTTCATCAGAAATTTTCGTTAGGCGGAACTCGGTGATTCTTTTCATAGCTAAAGCGCCAAACACAAGCTAAACGCAAGACAATCGAGTAACGGTCGTGACATCGTCAAGACAAGGTAAAAATTACAAACCCGTTATACCGATTCTCGGACTCGAGCCTTATACAGTAGTAATCATCCGTTGAACGCTTTAGTGACACGGGAGTTGCGTCGATCCCAAATTACCGTATCTAAAATTTTCCTTGTCCGAAAGTCGCGGGACAAAATTCTGATGTATATGACAATGTCCGAAATTCGAGGATCTTTGAAAAACAGTTTTTGGACCTTGTACGAATTTCGTGGACTATGAAAAACTCATTTCGTAAATATTTATTCTTGGTCGAAAATGGCGGGCTGTCCGAAAATCACGCGACTTTACCGTAACTCTCGACTGGACTACCTTGCTATACATGGGTTTGATGAAGATATTAGTAAAGCGATGCGGAAAGAGTGTCTTTCAAAGTGATCATGACCTATTCGCATTCACTGCATAACGCTGATTAATATTGAAATTCTACCCATTGATATTGATACCCCTGACTATACATTTAATATGCAATGTTAGTGATGGACAAGAAAATTCATCTGCTATCCATCATCGAATGTTGATATATTTTGGATGTTTGGCGTTGTTGCATCAGTCATTGACTAATTGCTAGCCTACACGTTTGGGTTTGATTAGTTAGTTATTAAAGCCTTCGTTCCCAATAATGTTTTCTCATAAATTTACAGGGGCCCTATTTCTCAATCAGATAGTACAGACAGGCATTTTTGTCATTAAAAACACCAAAATAATCAATTGACACTCAATTAGATTTACTAGTCTTGTTCCATGTAGAACATCTTTTCTTTCATTGTTAACGTCACTCAATTGTTAGGTGTTAATACTTATTCTTACTATTTTCTGCAGTCAGGATCGGTGACCTTAATCTGGCTCACAGAAGTTGCTCTTTCATCAACGTGTCCTACGCAGATCCACATTATCCAACTTTGCAGCGAAACGCTCTCGTCATAAGAGGACCCACCAATGTCGAAGACAGGGAAGCCGTGTTCCTGCACTTTCAACTTGAGGACGAGACACGTGACTTCTTCACCGTCAGTTATTTTGTATTTCCAGACTACGACAGTTTCGAAAGAAGGTTAGGTTTTACGTAGACACTCTATTTTCTAGTTGTGATTGACAGTCTATGTATTAAGCGGTACAAATTCGTTTTCTATTTATTCGTTATACGGATTGCCCGGCTCAATTTTAATAAAATCTCTAGTATTGGATAAACCATTTCCTGGTAGTATAAGCATTAAAGTTATTTACAGACGAGTTTGCTCTCACAAACAATGCTATCGTTGGCATTACTAACACAAAATCACCTGGAAATGTTCATGCATAGGCGACGCAGCACTGAAAAAGTGAGGCTATAGCCCCCCCCCCAGGCCCCCTGTGGTGCATGGCCCATAGACAATGGGCAGCGCAGCATTGAAAAAGTGGGGTGCTATAGCCCCCCAGCCCCCTATGGTGCGCCGCTCATGCCATAATACATCGACATAAGAAACTAGTCCGCCGTTAAAGGCCTTTTTCTTAAAGGCGATGGCCTTCTTTCATGTCAGTTTTAGAGAAAACAAGGTTCGTTGATTATCCCAGACATATTTTTCACTCAATTACATTTTTTGTAAATTAATTAATTATTCGTTCTCTAATCCGGAAGTGACGTTTTGGGAGGAAGAATTTCTTTCCATATGGTCTGACTGTGAGAGCTGTCGAGTCAGTGATTGTTCTACCTCGGTTGTGACATGGAAAAAGGTTGCCTACGTCTTTAAGCCTAGAAATCAGTTTCAATCTGAATAAGGAATTTAAGATGAGGCCGATTTCATAGCAATGAGTAATTTAGCGACCTTAAACGAAAGTTGTCCTTCAACACTGAGACGTCGCTGGTTTATTCATTCTTTTATAATCATTTCACTAACAGATTAAAAAATCGCGCTAGGTTATATAATATACTAGGAACAACTAAAATGGACTCGCATGTTCAGGAAACATCAAGTCGGCAGATTCAGAACGTCTAAACCTTGTTAACCTGATCGAGAAAGTCTTTGAAGTGGGTTTCAACCTGTCACTTCTTTCGAAAATATGTGACAATGTAAGGTTTCCCAAGAACTTGAATGGCTGCCACAGTGCACTAGTTAATTCCAGAGTATACTCGCCTTCCCCCACGTGACTTTACCGTTTCCGAGTTTCTCACATCCCTACGGAAGACAATTCTCAATGCTATTACGGATAAGAGCCTTGTTTTGTTGCCTCGATTGACGAGCTCGCCAAACTATGCATTGTAATCCGGGTGGTACAAAACCTGGAGGGTAGACGGAGTCAGTAGTTGTTCATTAATGACTCATTAACTATTCCTCTAGGAATGAGTAATTTTTATCTGCGCTGCACTTTAAGTATTCCGTGCCAAAATGACGACGGCAAACAGAACGGCGGCATCTGCGCCGGCAAAAGTGTCCCTGATTCTTGTGGAGCCCATTTCATGGAAAGCGGAAAGTTTTCGTAGAACTTTTAATTTTAAATTTGGTGTATTCGACCAACTGGATAGTCCTTGCAACGCAAATAGTACGCGAAGTAGTTCGCGCCGGCATATTGGCCGCGCGAAAACAGCAACAAGGCGAACGGTCGATAACAGTGGTGGTCATTAGTACACCCACCGCACAGCAGTGGCAAATACCCGGCATTAAAATACCAAGAAATGTGTTAAAACGCTGTTTATATTAGAAGGTCAAACCCTCACGTCCGCATCATTGGGATCGGTAGGTGGCGCTAAAGGTCTGTCCACCAAAGACCTGATCGCCATCTGGTGGAATAATGAATTTCACTAAGGCGCAGTTACTCGTAAATATTGTAACTTCAGTGTGGTCAGAGTGACGCTTTTAAGATAGTGTAGGGACTAAATTAACAGGCCACGCGTTACCCTCCAGGGTAGGGTTGAGGGTCTTATCTTAACCTCCACGTCGCTCTCCACTGAATAAAAATGATGTAATTGTTAGCACATAACACTTTAGCGATAAGGTATGCAACATATTTATGCAATTATGAATTTGAGGTATAATCTTAGATACTGTGTAATTTGCAGAAGTGAAATTAAATTATTGTTAGGAAAAGGCTGTTTGAAACGTAAAACCAAGTCTCATTAAAATCACCAACCTTATCGCTGTCATCGTCTATGAGCTTGGACACAAGTATTGTGATTTAAGTCTAGAATTTTCAAACCACACAAATATATAGGACAACCATTTTACGTGCTCTTTACGAACGCTTTAATTTTTACGTCAATTCTTACCGTTCTCTTACAGCGAAAATCGTTCAGAGCTTCTGCAAGGTTACCATCGCTGTATGCCAACGTTCGCTCTGTCAGCTGGATTGCGAATGTGGATTAAACTTTCAATGAAACAAACATGGCTTCTCAATGAGACATCCCATACAGAATTCAAAACCGAGGTAAGTTTTCATTTTGAATAAATAGCAGTTACACATAATATTAAAACTGATTAATATGCTTGTATGTTAGGCTATATGTGGGTGAAAGAATATCCTTCAATAATCGAGCTTAAAATATGAAACGTTTACGATGTGTACAATAGATATATTTAAATTCCAACCACACTGTTGTAGTGTATTAAAAAGGTTTGACAGACACCGGAAATTTTTCCAAAGGTCACAAGTGTCCCCCCATATACTATTTATATCTTCACAATACTAAAACAACTGTTGGAGAGAGCTGTCGGCGTTTATGAATTTCAACATCGGATTGCATATAGAACTTCTTCAACGCCGACGTAAAACTTGTTCGCTGAAGTAAGACAGTGTTATTTAAGCAGTCGTTCAGCGAGAAGTCAGTACCCTCGTGGGGGTTAGTCTAGTTAATCAATTAATTACTTTAACACGTGGGTTTTGTTTTATTTCACAGTACAGTGTGGTCAAATTTGTTGACCGACGATCTCGGGAAGAACGGAAGCGACGTCTATTTTTCATTTTCTTTGAATGGAAGAACTCCATGAAGGAATCGGTTACCGAACTATACACGACTTCCGCCTGGCGTTTTGTTGCAGCGTTATGTGCAGTGTTTCTTACAATTCACAAAGGATTTCAGTTGGCGCAGGCATCCTATTTAAAAATGCAGAAGCAGAAACGTGTGAGACAGTCAGTGAAAACGTTGCGTCAGAACAGCAGCAGGTCACAGCTGACTTCATCCGAAAAAAGCTATCGACGTCCTAAAGACATGGCGTAGAAGACCGCAATATTCAAATACATTTGCTGCAGGTGTCCTGGAAGTTACCTTTGCACAGCAGTTGTCATAAAATCATCAAAATGTTTATGAAACAAATCGTCTTGTACATTTAAACTATGCCAATTGCTCGCGTAACGAAACAGCAGCGTTGGACCTATTAGGGGCCACATAATCACACTATACATCGCAAACTCTGCCGCTTTGTTAGGTTTAAGATGTTGGAAAGCCCCAGCGCAGCCTTCAGTCAATACTGCATTATGCATACATGAAGTAGTAAAACGTTGGCAAAAGATTAGCTCCAGTTGACATTAGTGTACTTCACAGGACCAGAAAAATAGAGGGTCGAATATTGACATGAGGAGGCAGTGCCACAAAAACTCTACCTCTTATTTTTGGTCCTTTTACTTCCAGAGAAAAATGTAGTGAGGTTCTGGAAATGGTGGCAAAAACGCAGCAGACCAAAACCACCACTCACTTGCCATTACTAGACATAACGCAATACAAGATTCTGAAAGCAAATTTCCTACGTATTCCAAAAACGTGGCCCAAAAGTATTGCAACACAACTGGACCTTTTGCAATTCTGGATTGTTTGAAGACTATACATGAAATCGCAAAGGGATTTTCTGAGTAACTACGCAAATATGGGAGGATATGGAACAATTATATACATGTAGGGGACCGCCATCTTGAAGAAAAGTCTATCTGCATCTGACCTAATGGAATTTCTTCAGTTCCAACATGTTCGCAAATGCAAGAAATTTAGATTCACTGAACCTACTATATTTGCCTACCTCAAAATTGCCACAGAACCCAAATAATTAATTTCTAGGCTGTGCAAATTAACAGCGGCTACTGTCTGACTGTACGGTGCCACCTACTGTAGCTGTTTGAAAGAATCAGAGCTAAACCTTGCTTTGGTAATTGTTGACAAACTTTTCTCCGCCATCTGTCATTGTGTAATTAATACATCCTTGGAAAGATAATTACCGCAAACTCACGCCTCACAGTGTCACAAAATGTACTTGATGGTTCCAAGCGCCTGGCCTCCACCTCCGTCGTCCATGAAGTCCCAGAAGCGTTGGTCACACTTGTCGAATAAGTACTTTGAGAGGAGTTGTCATTGAATCGCACTTTCAGTGATTTACCAAGGTGTCTGCAGAATATTGTCCTGTTCCACAGATTTAAGTATTTTGATACCGAGGTTAGCCTTGATATCGTTACCACTTAAAGTATGAGTGAGGTGTCTTTTTAAGTCACGTAACTAGAAGACATCGTTGCTAGAAATACAGCTGGTAAAACGGCAAATTTGTTTTACACAATCACTGATGTTGACAGAGCTTGGAACAGGCATTCGGTCGAGTGCAGACACAAACATCACGGAACGATCAAGATCTTAGATGAGGGCAAGTACTCTCAGAGACTCTTTACTAATGGCATTGCAGCAAGAGATACCGCAGTGAAAAGACTACATATGTGGCATCTCCTTGCGTAGCAGATTAAAGGAACATTCGGAAAATCCGATAGGTTTGAAATCAGCATTCGACATTTCGATTGATTGAAAAATGTATAGGAATGCTCTATCTACATCTATGGCATGTTGCTGCTGCAAAGACATGAGCTGAATACATGTAAATCGAAACAATATTCAACTCATGTACCTGTTTTGGGACACTCTCAAGATAACAAGGCGTCAAATAAAACAACCAAGCAATCCGACTACAGTAAGTCCTGGACTATACCGAGGCATGAGCACTTATGCCCAGACATGAATACCTGAGTGTCAATCATAATCCTTTCACAGAGTCATGCCCCTCTCCTTCAAAAGTGGCGTGTGTGTGAGAGCGAGATCACAGGGTGATTGTGTCAGAAGAGGAGTACCCACGGAACGTCGCCTGCTTGCCACAGATACATGTACATGTGAAAAAGCAGTATGCAACCATGCTTCGTTCTCAAATCTGGTTAGAACATTGGCCAGTAACTTAGTATTAACACAAGTGTATTTCGACTAGTGATGCAGATGTTTTCAGTTGCTTTGTTATAAAGCGACAATTTGGCATTGATAACCTTTTAGATTTTGTGACCATACAGTGTAAACACTTCAAAGCTTAAGCTAGAATGTCACAGCCAATGAGTAAGTAGCAATTTTGCGCGTGCTCGTGACGGCGATGGTGATGGCGCATTCATGGTAGTGAGAATGTCATTGTAATGATAATAATTATAAGTGTACGTGTATCTACGTTGTAACATTTGGAGTTATTACAATCAAAGAGATGACGGTGATTAAATAACCTGTGCAGTGCTGAGAACAACAGACGTTTAATTGTTGACCCGATGGAATACAACTTGAATGATTAGGAAAGATTCCACTTATGTGTGCACCAAATGATCTTAAAGTTTGCATTTGAAATGTTTTACATGTGTTAGTTATGTAGAGTAAGCATGCACGCACCCAGCCTAACGTATGGGGGATCGAACTTTTGAGAATGTGGACCTTTTACGTGGATTCACGGGGTACGTTGAGAGCTATGAATTGTGTATTCGCCGAATTTTAGTAGTTCCTGCTTTTTAGTGGACTTTTGTCTCGTTTTCTTCTTTTTTCGGAAGTTGTTGTTTATCTGAGGCGTTCTTTTTTTGCCCACTTTGCCAAACGAGGGGTGTTTGAGTCCCTCGAGATTCCCATGGACCTGCGCACATGTTAAGCTAATGTGTTGATGTTACTTCCCGGTCACGGACAAATTGGTCGGTCGAGGTACTTGTCTATTTTTGTTTAGTCTCTCACGATTGCTACTTCAAAATTTTCAAGAAATTGGTTAGAATTTTTTTTCCATACCATCTGTGAATGTTAATTATTCAGTTTACAGTAATTGCGAACTGGTTTTGAACTGTCATTCTTTGTTTCGGTAACAACTTCGCACGACTTCCGCGAAATAATAAAAAATTTCATGATTACCTTTCACCTTGACCTGAATTATAAAAGTGATCATCCTAAATTGTAAGAGACATTTTGAAAATTTGAGTATACTTACACATATTGGTTCTTTCAGGTTCATCATGAACCATAGTAGTAGAATGAAAGGTACATGATGCCAAAATCATATGCCCAACCAACGCACTAGAATACAAGTTAACGAAAAAGTTGAGATGAGTCCCAGAGCTTTGATGGCAGATAAGATGTTTGATTATTTATAGTGAATTGATTGAGTTAATCCGTACAGAGAGCGCTGGCGTTGCTACTTAATCAACATTTCACTGGCAGTAATTATAGATTAAAGTCCTTGTTGCAAACTGCCCATGTGGTTCCAGTATCCGAAAATACTTACTACATAAAATCTTATTTTCNATCCGACTACAGTAAGTCCTGGACTATACCGAGGCATGAGCACTTATGCCCAGACATGAATTCCTGAGTGTCAATCATAATCCTTCCACAGAGTCATGCCTCTCTCCTTCAAAAGTGGCGTTGTGAGAGAGCGAGATCCCAGGGTGATTGTGTCAGAAGAGGAGTACCCACGGAACGTCAACTGCTTGCCAAAGATACATGTGAAAAAGCAGTAAGCAATCATGCTTCGTTCTCAAATCTGATTAGAACATTGGCCAGTAACTTAGTATTAAAACAAGTATGTTTCGACTAGTGATCCAGATGTTTTCAATTGCTTTGTTATAAAGCGACAATTTGGCATTGATAACCTTTTAGATTTTGTGACCATACAGTGTAAACACTTCAAAGCTTTAGCTAGAATGTCCCAGCCAATGAGTCAGTAGCAATTTTATGCATGCTCGTGACGGCGATGGTGATGGCGCATTCATGGTAGTGAGAATGTCATTGTAATGATGATAATTATAAGTGTACGTGTATCTACGTTGTAACATTTGGAGTTATTACAATCAAAGAGATGACGGTGATTAAATAACGTGTGGACTGCTGAGAACAACAGACGTTTAATTGTTGACCCGATGGAATACAACTTGAATGATTAGGAAAGATTCCACTTCTGTGTGCACCAAATGATCTTAAAGCTTGCATTTGAAATGTTTTTCATGTGTTAGTTATGTAGAGTAAGCATGCACGCACCCAGCCTAACGTATGGGGGATCGAACTTTTGAATATGTGGACCTTTTACGTGGATTCACGGGGTACGTTGAGAGCTATGAATTGTGTATTCGCCGAATTTTAGTAGTTCCTGCTTTTTAGTGGACTTTTGTCTCGTTTTCTTCTTTTTTCGGAAGTTGTTGTTTATCTGAGGCGTTCTTTTTTGCCCACTTTGCCAAACGAGGGGTGTTTGAGTCCCTCGAGATTCCCATGGACCTGCGCACATGTTAAGCTAATGTGTTGATGTTACTTCCCGGTCACGGGCAAATTGGTCGGTCGAGGTACTTGTCTATTTTTGTTTAGTCTCTCACGATTGCTACTTCAAAATTTTCAAGAAATTAGTTAGAATTTTTATTCAATACCATCTGTGAATGTTAATTATTCAGTTTACAGTAATTGCGAACTGGTTTTGAACTGTCATTCTTTGTTTCGGTAACAACTTCGCACGACTTCCGCGAAATAATAAAAAAATTCATGATTACCTTTCACCTTGACCTGAATTATAAAAGTGATCATCCTAAATTGTAAGAGACATTTTGAAAATTTGAGTATACTTACACATATTGGTTCTTTCAGGTTCATCATGAACCATAGTAGTAGAATGAAAGGTGCATGATGCCAAAATCATATGCCCAACCAACGCACTAGAATACAAGTTAACGAAAAAGTTGAGATGAGTCCCAGAGCTTTGATGGCAGATAAGATGTTTGATTATTTATAGTGAGTTGATTGAGTTAATCCGTACAGAGAGCGCTGGCGTTGTTACTTAATCAACATTTCACTGGCAGTAATTAGAGATTAAAGTCCTTGTTGCAAACTGCCCATGTGGTTCCAGTATCCGAAAATACTTACTACATAAAATCTTATTTTCGACACCCTTTCTTTACATTCGTTTCGCCTTTCTTGCCAAAAGCGATTTTTCAACCGTATTTGACCCTTTTCTTTGAGCGCATGATTACCTGTTGTCATCGGTTATTTCCGTACCCACATTTCCGGCTCATCAGTTCAGGAACTTGTCCTGAACGCCGCCATTTTTTCCTTGTAACTGAATGTGCTATGACTTGCTCGAAAAGTCTTCATTATATTGTTTTATTAGTAATATATCGTGATTAGTTTGCATATGTAGTGTATTTATAGTTTGTAGTTTGTGGTCGTTGATTTTTTTGGAATGTTACAAGTACTTAGTATGTTAAAATAGCATTGGGGTTTAGTTCCTTACGTTGGCCGGTCGAACCTAGGAACCAATATGGGTCGAACCTATTTTTTTAGTTTTATTTTTTTCCTCGATTTGAAAAAGTACTTTGCTATCATCGGAAAGGTAGTACATTCTTCTCAGTAAAAATCGAAAAAGTATCAAAATCGGGGCAAGCACTGTAAAGTTATTGCAAGTTTTGTGACGAAATTTGGGTCACTTTGTTTGGATCGCGTCGGCAATATTGGAGGACAGCGGGATGAGTTACGAGTTTAAAACTTTGTGTAAATTGTTTTCGCCAACAAATTACGGTGAAATTTAGTTAGACATATCTTTACTTACTATTCTGCACGATTTAGCAGTGTTCACCAAATTTCAGCCTCGCAGTTGTTACTCATTAAGTGATAAATGTGCTCACAATTCCCGTTGGACTTCGTCTCATTTCTGGCGGCACCTACAATGTCGACTTTTGCTGAACTGAAAGGCATGTTCAATCGGCTACTTTGTAATTTGTGAAGATTTAACGTTGATACATTTTGACAAACGTTGCTACAAAAAAGAAACTTTGTTCAATTTTCGTGTTTTTTGTGTTTGTGGCCAGCGACCAGTTAGGCCTAAGGGTAGTCTTGGCGCAAAGCTGTATAGGCCTACTAACAAGCTGTATTTTGACTATAGTCTTCACTGGTAGCTGGTGACTGAGGCTAACTAAGGTCTGCCGCGGCAGTGTGACACAGGACTAACCAGCCCGTAATTTCATGCAAGTGTCTGAAACTACCCTTGAATATATGCAGCATTTATCATTTGACCATTTTACTTCGACAAAACAGCTTGCAACCGCATGCATTTACCGTTCGCCAGTGTCTGGTCTCGATCCGCACCGGGTCCGATAAGCTGCGGTCCTGAGTCTGGCAAAATAATTTCTGTCAAAATTTATTCGCCACATTTCTTCAGCAAATTCGATAAAATTGTCTGTAGTTTGATTTTATTAAAATTAAGGCGCGCTATCGATCATTTTATCCCCGTTTGCTGGCTGGTAACAGTACAGGCACTGCTCGAGTCGCACTGACGGCGTTTTCTCGGCCTGGGTTCCTGAATGAATTGTACTTCCGGGTTCGCGGCAAGTTCAAAATGGCGGTGTTTCTTCGGGTGCGAATCGTGAGTGGCGCGTTCGTTTAAACTGTTTTCGAGTACGGATCGTGTATTAGATATGGGGTAGGTACTTCTTGGATCCTTATAACATCTTCTAACCATGTAATAAGGGTTAACAACGCGTGAGAGAAGGACTTTAATATATAAATTTATTACTGGATTTAATCATTCTCTCTCCATCCACGCAAAAACACAAAGCACAGCTACATGTACCTTTAAAACAAACAGACAGTCCACTTCTCAGGATGTAGCTAACTTTGAGTATAACAAACTTCCCATTGGTGACGCAGTAGAATGTCAGAGGAAGGGGAAATCAAACTGTCAGAGGAAACACGCACGCAATTACATGATAAATGCACTGGTTGACCTCAAAATTTGTGCAAATCGTATTCTTATATTTTTAAAAAAATGTTTAGGTCTAAGTTTTATTTATGTTACTCGTAAGTGGCCTTTACCATAAGAAAATTGAAAGGGTGACTGAGTTTCTAAGGAAAGATTTATCTGTGATGAGTATGTTGTTTTACACCTTGTGCTCTGAAACTCAAAAGTAGCTCTTTGAAACTGCGTGAGAAATATAATTTTGGAAATTTGACCTCTTAATGTGCTTTTTTAATCCGTAAGATTTAAAATTTGCGAACTGGAGAATGACTTAAGTGAATTTTCAGAAATTTATCTCAAGTCGTTAAGGAGCTATCAAGGTAGAGTGACTTAATTAGGATAAGTGTCTATTATTTACTGCTTGAGTACATAACGCCCCCTGGTGTTTTTCGAGATGCACGGGGGCAAGAGTAAAGAAGGTTTGGAAACCCATGATTTGTCAAGGACGAGTAAAAGCACGAGACAAGTACCGCATCAGTTTTGCTCTTTCAAGTTGATTTCATTTTTGAAAGTGTGAGCAACTAATTAAAGTGTACCGCACCACCGACTCAGTTTCAAAAAACAGAGACTAGAACCACCTACATGTATGTTTTTGGCCGATCCTAGATTTCATTGAGGAGACGCTCCAGATTTGATTTCTTCGTACACGTGACGCTATCAAAGTGACTTTGAGTGTTGTCAACTAGATGGCAAGTAAGAAGCGGTATATTGAGTACTTTACCTATCTACACATGTTTAAACATTTTTGTTCAAACAAATAACCGATGCTTTATATTTAATAGCAGTAGCTTGTGTACAAGCATGCGTTTACCCATTGATTTTCAGTGAACCTCAGTTGTTATTTTGCTTCGACAAACACATTTAGAGGCTTTTGCATAATACGTTTTGTTTGCTGAGCTCATTATTCGTGTCCATTATTTGTCCTGTTGGAAAAAGAATTGGCATGTACATTTCTGTCGTATGGATTTGCTTCTTGAAGTCGGTCTTTTAAAAGTTTATGCTTTGGTTTCAAAACTGCACTCGACAATGTGTACATTAATGCATACACATGCTATGGACGTTTCCTGAAAACGTCGATCAATATCGTCTTATTTATCCAGTAAGGCAGATGACCGGAAAACAATCTTTAATATTGGCAGTATTACCCGAAACCATTTAATCGATTTGTCATACCTGTAGGTTCAATTGTCCCTCACGTATTTTAACCATCTCAGAGAGTAAAGGTCGTCCCAGACTAGCTTTTTAACAATCGCTGTACTATCACACTACTTTCGCAGTTCTGTCGATAGGCATTTTCGGAAGTGAAAAATGTTATAATTTGAGTAGAACCCTTCCCCGTATAACTCCAAATTAATTGTTTGAGGTCGAAACAAAGTGTCTTGGATTCATAGGAATTAAATGATCTGTGTTGTTGGTACAATCCATGCTCTGGTGTTAAAAACACAACTCCTTTCAAAGACGAATGTGTATTTGCTCTTCCGATACAACGTCCTAGTGTTCATAACTTTTGTTTGAACTGAACCTGGTTACACTAAAAAAACAGCCACATTGCCTTGCCAACTGTACTGGACATGTCAAAAATTGCACGATGACACTTAGCTTACCTCAAAATCCAACTGCTGCCTGGTGGTTTGGTTAGGTGCCCAATTATGATGCACACCGAGCAGAATTAATGAGGAACATATTATTGCAAAATTAAACGTTTTAGGTTCTAAAAGTCACATTTCTTGTCCAATTTTCAAAATTAAAAAGCTAATCACGTGTGCTTTTCACGATCTATTAAAAAAAAAAACACTGTTGTCGACCGCAATGTTTTATTACGGTCTAATTACCTAGAGAACGATAACATCAGCAACCTGAGGCGATTTAATTAACGAACACAGCATGGTGTTTTTGATCTGAACCGGCAGATTCTGAGGTGCGCAATCTTGACCGGTTAGGGTGTCAATGTAGCATTCTTTTCATGAACAAGGCCGTTGTGACAAGCAACTTAGTTGGCGTGGTCGGTTCTTCCCAAGCCATGAAACCCTTTTTCACTATGAGAAAGAAAAAAATGAGACAGACTTTACCCATAAGTGGCTTAATTACCATAAAAATATTTTCTGGTGTACACTTGCGAAGAAAGCTGCATTAAACTTGCTTTGCAAGTGTATTGTCTATCTAAAGCAATGGCATCTTTTGCTGAAGCTGAATATATGCACGAAACTCGTCCTCTGAAACTTACCCGCCGAAGCAAACAACGCTATGAGCTTGGATTGAAGCAATAACTACCTGTCAGCTCTTCCAAAGCCTGTAAACAGTTTTTAATCGGAGCAAAAAATTGAAAACAGTTTTTCAGTCTGTCAAGAAAAAAACATATGCACATTTTCATGTTTTGCATAATAATTTTCATCATTTCGCGACTGCACCCCGACTGCCTGTCGCCTGAAATATTATGCAGTGGATCTAAAGAGTGGTCCGCATAATGTTGCAATAATTGAAAGTCACATTAGCAACTTTTTCACAGGATGATGCAGATGTTGTGAGCGTACATGTATCATGGGCGCACCCGGGGGCGGTGGGCTCGGGGGGCTCATTGGAGCCCCCCGAGCCCACCCGAATGAGACCTCAATTTGGCTAATCGGACAAAAAGTCCGCCTCAGTGAAACAAAAGTCCGAGTAAACGACACAAAAGTCCACAAAGAACACAGAAAATCGGCGCAGATGCACAATTCGTAAGCCTGAACCTAGTGGCTCCGTTTTTTTAGTCCTCGCAGTAAAAGGTCCCCGTACCGAGAAATTCGAGCCCCCATATTTTTGGCTGGGTTCGCGCATGAGTATAACACCAAAATAGTTGCAGTCCGTGCTTCTGTGCACGCAGTGGTGTAACGAGTTACTAGACCAGCAAAAAAATGACCACAATATTTCCTCTCAACTAGTAACGATGCTGAAATCTGAGGATTTCAAGATCATGACTGTCTTGAAAGTGCCTTTGCTAAATGTTGTAAACTTGCTCTTGGACTGGGAGATTCTTGCTCAGCTGCCGTGGGTGAACTTGGAATCTAGATGCCTCTCGAAGCAAAGTACATGTGTAATATGCCACATGTGTAAAATACTGTCATAAAATGGCATAGAACGTTTAAAACATATTCAACTGCATCGTTCAAAGTAATTCTCTGCCACTGAGGTGATTTTCTGCCACTGAAACTGAAGTCAAAGTGTCCACCAGCAATTTTCACCGTTTGTTCGTAAAGATTTTAAATTTCTGTTGTTGTCAAAGCATTTTTTCTTTAGTTTCAACATTAAAAAAAAACTATTTCTCAACTGCTCGTCTCTTCGTTGATTTTTCTCCTGTGCGGCAAAGCACCTCCACTTATTTGTTACGGCATGACGTAGAAGTAGCACATTTCCCTTATATGAAAAATGTAACATTTGACCTTTGATACAAACAAAGCAATGGCGAAATCTAGCAGCAGCTAGACATCTTGTTTGAACGCATGCGCACGTATAAATTATTGGGGGTGGAGAATAGACCCTATTCACGCCGACAGGAGGCGCGTTCCAAAACGAGGCTCGCTACGATAGGTCTGGTGGCTTATTCGCGTAGTTGTACTCCGCATTGCTCGAACAGCTAGAAAAAATGCGGACACTCTGTTTTACAATCCCTAAGGACGTTGGGGTTCGAAAGCGTTGGGTCCTTGCCATACGCCGCGACGAAGGAAAATATGTCCGTGTAAAATTTATAACTGTTTTCGAATCATAATTTGTCGCATCTCGGACTCAGTGGATGCCCGGCGCCACTATATAGCAACGAGGACCGGATCTCCGGCCAGCAGGCTGTGTTTTCATGACTATGGGTTGAAGTGCGATGCATTTTTCTACACAAAAAGGACAGGGCCCTCAATCTCTCAATTTTGGGACCAAATATCGGCCCCATTCCCCTCTCAAAAATATTGAAAAATCACGCGAAATTCCCGGCCATGAGGCCTAAAAATCCCCTTTGTGATTGAAAATTTCTCTCCAACGGTTGACAAATCACCTGTGACCACAGAGGTGACAANCTTGAAGTATGGCCTTTCAAAAAGTCTGCGAGAGCGTATTTCTCAGACTTACCGTTTTCGAGTTATTTGACTTTCAATTTCAAAAAAAACGGCAAATTTTCAATTTTCTCGAAAATTTTTTGGATTTTTGCCAAACTACCACATTAGATAGAGATTTGAACCAATGAGATAAATATAACTAGAGTTGACATCACGTGGTTTTCGTTGTGCGAAGTGGTCCGCCATCTTGCTGATGGACGATAGTGGGGCGTCGTGCCCGTGTATTGTGTAGCATTTAACTGCAGTTTTCAAAATGACCGGACACTTAGGACCAATTATGTAATTTTTGGCCTTTTGAGCTTTCAATGATGGAATTTGTTTGAATTCCTGGCCAAAATTTCTGAAAAGGAGTGGATGGTCGTTGATGATTTTTTAAATGAAAAAATAATTATTTGTATTTTTCTTAGTTCGCATATAATCATACCTTCGAAGCCCTGTGCAACTGTGTTTTGAACTGAAAATATAATTAAAATAAAACAACATTGCAGGGGAGATTTAATAGCAGAAACAATTGTTCAGCTCATTTAGTCCCTATAAATATGTGTCAAGTTTTTAGTATTAACTTGCCAAAGTAAAAAACATGAAATGAGTTGAACCCTGAAGTCGACATTAGCAAACCATGTTCTTCAGCAGTGGCCAGCTCGAATGGATTCATCAACAGGAAATGGACTTAGCTTGTTACTGTGTCTGTTATGTTACCTTAGTCCATTGTCTACAAGCTGTCAGATTAGCTTAAAGGAAGAACAGCAAAATTGTGCAAAAATAGCCTTAGCAGACTGGCATTTTTTTCTTGAAGCACATTTCCTAAAAGCTTTGTTACTTACTGAGCTGTTGCAGACAAAGTTTTTTGAGTACATGAAGTTTTAAAGAACATGCGAACAATGTGTTGTTTGTACACGCCATGGTAACTGGTTGTGAGTGGCTGTTGTTATTCTTTAGTTGGTTTTGGCATCGCCTTCTCTGTTGGCCTAGCCACTCTTAAGATAATTATGTTAATTGACAGATATCTTCTCACTGGAAGAGGGCATATACCAACGACTTTTGGACGGCCGATTACTGTGGCGCCTCTTAATGGCAGTTTTGTTTTTGTTGGGTGTGAGTTTTTAGTATGCAATACCATTATGATATTTGGAATAAATTGGAACCTGTTTGGAATGGCATCTCAATGTGTTGTTTCTGAGGTTAAAAGTTTTTGTTACCCTTGTCATTCTAAATGTTATTGATGGAAAAATTTGCGATTCCATGCATGATGGGCAGATCCAAGGGGGTATATTGGTATAAAGATTAACATTGTGCCTACTTTGTTAAAAAATTCTGAATCCACCCAATCACTGCTGTATTTTGACACAGGTTGTATGATACAATGGTTTAAATTTTGAGACAATAGAGTGTCAAAATGTACGCAATTAGTTTTCCACTTAGGATAAACACGAAGAGTATCACTGAGGTTTGACCAACAGTTACACAGATTTATTTGTGACGGCGCAATCATGAAGAAATAAATACAGGCCAACACCTTTTTTCCATTTTCTAAAACGTGTATACGTGTTCTTGGTTGATACAACTTGAAGTAGACAATTACAACCAGTTTTAGGGAATTTCTATCCTTGCAGTGTTTCTGGGAAATTCATTGGCGGATTTAGGGGGGTGGGCCCGGGCCGCGCTCCTCCCTGCCCTTGTCTGCCGAAAAAAATAGAACATCAAGAGCGTCAGGAAATATTGAGTTCGTTAAGTAACCCCAGTAATTAACATGCGGTTGAAACAAGATTTAACAATGTGTGCAGCTTTAGTTTTAGTTTATGTGCGTGTGCAAGTGTCAGATCGCCGGCGCAATCGGTTTCCCATCTTTTTTTCCGAGCTCCCCAATTTTAGGCTGGGTGCGCCCACGCAATTGTGCTTTGTGCGATTCCCGCGGAGACAAAATGTTGGGCCCGCCCCCTTATGATATCCTAGATGCGCCTCTGAAATTTCAGTTCAACTATTTTCAAGGTTGAGGGAAAGTTCATAAA
>NMRA01000501.1:172426-206619 GCA_002633005.1 Phoronis australis | reverse complement strand
TAATCTGACAGCTTGTAGACAATGGACTAAGGTAACATAACAGACACAGTAACAAGCTAAGTCCATTTCCTGTTGATGAATCCATTCGAGCTGGCCACTGCTGAAGAACATGGTTTGCTAATGTCGACTTCAGGGTTCAACTCATTTCATGTTTTTTACTTTGGCAAGTTAATACTAAAAACTTGACACATATTTATAGGGACTAAATGAGCTGAACAATTGTTTCTGCTATTAAATCTCCCCTGCAATGTTGTTTTATTTTAATTATATTTTCAGTTCAAAACACAGTTGCACAGGGCTTCGAAGGTATGATTATATGCGAACTAAGAAAAATACAAATAAATTTTTTTTTCATTTAAAAAATCATCAACGACCATCCACTCCTTTTCAGAAATTTTGGCCAGGAATTCAAACAAATTCCATCATTGAAAGCTCAAAAGGCCAAAAATTACATAATTGGTCCTAAGTGTCCGGTTATTTTGAAAACTGCAGTTAAATGCTACACAATACACGGGCACGACGCCCCACTATCGTCCATCAGCAAGATGGCGGACCACTTCGCACAACGAAAACCACGTGATGTCAACTCTAGTTATATTTATCTCATTGGGGGCTATTCGGAGAATTCTCCTCGCGGTGTCGCTGGTGTACTAGTGCGTGGCTGTCTGCATGTAAACAGCTGGTAAAAAGACGGATTCTTATCAAAATACGTCGTCGCGCAAAACCTTATTATTGCTATTTTCTCTGGTGCAAGTCTTCGACAGGTGGTCACACATTACCAAAAGACCTAAGGTTACTACATTCGTGGAGCATTGCAGTCAAAAGGGTCAACCAACTGTCAAAACTGTGTGGATGCCGAAACCATTTTGGGAGACTACATAACGTAACTTGATAAGTTTTTAGCAATCACGTTTCTATCGACATCGTTCGGTGATGTTATCCCCACCAGTTACCCCACTGAATAACGGGTTTATTGAATGAAACTAAGTGTTTCTTTTCGGAAACTCACCCAGGACTCGGATGCCGGGTAGGCTAGCAGCACATATTCACATATTGTCCTCCAGGAGTGGGAATGCGCCCAATATAAGAGGTGTGTGGTACGTGACGCTCAGAAGTCAAGGGTGACTTTTTCACAGCAGTTTCTCTTCAAAGCTATGCTATGTCCAATAAAATTCTCTAGACGAGTGAGTTTCCTTATTTTATAGCGGACTCCACCCCCAGGACTACCAGATTAGTTTATTAATTAAGATGAACAAGCTATCCAGTTAACGTCATAACATTGCATTGGAATAAAAATTGACACCCAGAATGAATTTTACTTACTGAGGTCATAAGCACATTTTAGGTGTCGGGAAATATACACATTATTAAATCACTTTTAGCCTGTTTCACATAGTTTAATTCAGAACTTAAATAAGACTTGAGTACAAAGATTATTAATTTCTACATATAAACATGAAGATGAAACGTTAAGTATGTTCTGCCTTACTAAAGTAGTTCTGTCTTGTGTTTTCTTTTATAATTGGTTAATATTTCTCTGACTATTCTGTTACAGGTGAGCGAAAACGACTGAAACCAGCCGCCTGACCGTCGATTTTACCTTTGGACAAAGTGAAAAACAATCCTTCAGCATTAACCTGAGAGAATTGAACATAATTCAGAAATTCAGCCCTTGATACATGTATGCCTGATTATGGACTCCATTGCGTGGGAGAATTACAATTGTTTTTAACAATGCATAGGCGGATTTAGGGGGGGCAGGGCGCCCGCCCCCCCCCCCCCCCTTGGCTGCCGCAAAAAATAAAACAGTAAGAGCGTAGGGAAATGTTGAGTTTATTAATTAACCCCGGTAATTAAAATTGTACGGATGAAAAGATTTAAATGTGTGCAGTGTGCAGTTTTAGTGTTGGGAGGGGTGGGGGGGCTCAAATCCAATTTCAAGTGTCAAATTCGGAACACGGCGCATTCGTAACGGAACTATGGCTAAGTATAGGCTCTTCCGCGATATCCCAGGCGACCGGCAGTGGCGCTGCGCACTACGACTCCGTTTCCGTCGTCTGCTCCACTGTGCAATGAAAAAAATTACAAAATGGAACCTGAATGACGATGAAAAAACAGAAGCTGCTGGTAAGATGTGAATTTTAATCGAAGCCTTAGTAAATCACTCAGAAACTCGCAATACTCTCTTTGCTTAACCTTATCTTAAGACGATTTCCAAAGCAACCGCGTCATTATTGCCAAAACGAAAAACGGATTTGGTCGTTTTGGCATTTGAAGACTATTTTAAATACGACAAATTTGTTAAGAATCGATGGCACAAAAATATAAAACGTGCAATAAGCTTACCAAAAAGAAGTAGGTTTCGCGCGCAAACGCTGTGGGCCATAAACAAGTAGGTCTCTTGGTATGAGATTAGTAGTTAAATCGTGGTGGTGTAGTGGTAGGGCAAGCGCGCACTATTCGTCAGGTCGTGAGTTCGAGTCTTCGATACTTGCAGTTTTTACTGTTTGACACGTTCTCCGTTTTTTTTTTTTTTTTTGCCTTTTTTTCTTGGATAATACTTTAGGAATCAAGGAAAATGCTTGATTTTTAGAGTTAAAAACAGAAAAAATTCCTGGGCGGGATGGGGCTTTGCCCCCCTCCCGACCTCCCCCCATTCAGTGCTATGCGCATCTACAATCGTGGTTCAGTTTGCGCAAATGCTTACAGCCGGACAATATGTTGGCCCCCCTTGTGATATCCTAGATCCGCCACTGCAATGTTGTTTCTTTTTATGCTTTTCTTGCATGTCTAACTTTTGTTGTGGTCAAGTTAACACAAAACATAAAATTGTTCAAAGGCCTTCTTAAGAAAGCTCTAAAAATAATTACACACAAACAAATCAAATGCAAACAAAGGGAATACCGGGTACTTCATTTTGATCACTGCACATTTCTAGAGGGCAACAGGAAAACGAAATTTCGCAAGCGTAATTGCTAATCATTTCAGCTTTATAAAGAATAAGCACAACTGTACTGTGTGGGGCTTTAAAACTGAGGAAACATTGTGGTTTCAATAATTAGCGACAAACTTGCCTGTTGATGAAAAATTTATTCGACCATCAAAGTGTAACATTAAGGGGCTTTCTACTGACAATAAGACAATCGATGCAGTCACTGAATGTCATTTCCCCATAATGCGTACCAAATTAAAAAGTTTTTACCATTAGTACATGTATAAAGCCTTTCTTCTGAAAGGAAAAGTTAATGTCACTCAGTCAGAAAGGACAGGTATTTATAAGAGATGCTTTTGGTTTTCATTTCACAGAGATCTAGTTTCAATAGCCTATAGAAGCGCCTGTAAAAAAGGTCCAGTTTCGTAACGTGGCTTTCCTCCAGGTAACCTTATTCATCTTCAATTAGATCCTTGAAGGTAAACACAACAGCATATCACTTGACTCGTTTTGTGCCCAAAATCTGACCCTGAACTAGACCAGAGTGTCACTACGTCTTCTTTAGCTTTAATCCAGCATGTTTCTTCCAGGAAAGGAAATAGGCTATTGTCCACACATGACTTATTGCCTATGAAAGGGCATCCTCACCAACAAGGCTGACTTATGTAGCAGTCAGATATAGTTCCTCTTCATACACAAACAACACGTTGTCTTATGGTAACTTCGAACTGCGATTTACATTTCACCAGGGCCACTGACATGTGCATTGTGCCATGCAGCACTAATGGTGTGTGGAAATGCTGTGGGAACAGAAAGGAGTAACAAAGCTTGTTCGATGTCTCCGATGAAGAAAGTAGGCTTTAACAACAGATCTACACTGGATGGGAAGATCTTGTTGGTTAGCTGTAGTCAACTGCTTAAAACCAATTTTTGTCCATTCAGAGCCGATGCAGAAGCGACGCATATCTCCTCTGCACGATACAAGCCCTCAAACCTAAAAACCAAAGGTCACGTGAGAACAGAAATGGTAGATTTTCATTTCAACGTGTAATAAATTTCCAGAAGACATAGGATAGGGAGTAAACAAATAGTCTAATGGATATTTACGTAGGCTACCCTTTGCAATGGCATTGGGCTTGGATTGTAATCTCACTAACCAATATCGAGTTAAACATTCAGCATACATTGATTTAATTGTCATTGGTAAACCTGTTAGAAATCATTCCAAACAATAACCCTGCTTTGATGTACGAAAACATCCCGAATGCTACGTCACGTATCGTGACACGCATCACAACAAAGATTAACCCGACTGGCAACTGCCGCGAAGTCGACATCGGCGAGTATCTCAGTTAACAGGCATCAGTAGAATAAACATGGAATAATCGTTAAAATAATCACAAATCTTACCTGTGTATAAGGTCGTGCTTACTTTCTCTCATAGAATCACCCTTTTCACGCAATCGCAGATTCAGTTGGCACGCCTACAAGCCATTTCACCATGTACATGTATTTAAAGGGCTCGCGAAATCGAGGCTGTTAATCTATCACCACTAGAACACGCGCGCTCCCTAGTTAATGTAAATTTTCCGAATAGCCTCATTTTAAAACTATTGGGGTGAAAGAGTTTGTATTTCGGCTGTGTTTCAAAAATTGTGTATCTGACATTTTTTTCTGGAAATTTTTGCAATATTCATCGCGAACAATTCTCACGTTAGCATTCCCAAGAAATTGATTGGCCACTGTCTGTTTAAAAGGTATTTTTTAAGAGTTTTGGCATTGCATGCCTCTTTCAGATGCTGGTAATGCTACTAATAGATGCGCCAAAGTCGCCTATGATGACGTGTTAGCTGACTTACAAGGATAACATTTACAACGTGAGTAAATTTACTTACATGTATGACTAAAATTTGAACCTGAGAATATTTACTTCGTGTTCACAAGACTTAATAAAAACCATTGCCCGTGCAGTGTACGCTCGTTTTCACGAGTAGACTGCTTTTAGCCAGAAAGAGTACGTGCTCCACATTACTTAACGATTGGGTTGTTAGTGTTGTCATCAGAGCAGACATTGTGGAAAATGGAACAATCACAACACTGGTGGAAGCATGCTGTAAACTAAAGAATTGGAAGTTGCCATGGGTTGAAAATTTAAACATGACGAAAAAAACATTTTATCTGTTACCAGAAGTTCAAGAGGAAAACCTTGTTTAATTAGATTAGTTAAAGGTGGTGTGGGACACGCTTTTTGATTTTCATTTTCTTTTAGTGCTTGTAACAGTAGTTTCAATATCATCCACGCCCGTATCGGGCTCAAGAAGCGGGTTGCATCGGTCTAGCATCGCCTTGATGAGCTACGCGCCTCCAATGCAAATTAGCTCAACTCTTAGCTCACATCTGCAATAAAATGACCGGCGGGATTTTGCCTCACAAAATGTCAGTGAGACAAATTTTGTCTTTCTTTTCCTGCAGTGCGTAGATACCTACAGATGGGCGAGGTAAGTGCTCTCCCCATTACCTTCGGCAGCCAATGGGAATTAATTATTCCACCACTTGACAGCAACAAAGGTCCCGCTGGCTCATTGTAATCACGTGTGCTGTTACGTTGTGTACTGCTAACCTAGGAACCAATGACTGATTCCACATTATGAATAGGTAGTGAGCATTTGCTCTCTGTGTGCAGGCAATCAGCAACGAGCTTTGAGCTTTGCTATAGCTCACTTGAGGACTACAGCTTAGCTGGCAGTCATTCGTCTCATTCTAGAACCATTCAAAATTTCCGGTTTGGAAATGAGATGCAGACGCAGCGCGTAATAACGAGCCTGGTGAAAATCGAAAACAACCTTGACATAAATGTTACACAGGACTAACTAAAATCAATTGTTTTTCTCACAGTCGATCCAACCACATACATTTTCGGATCACGAATAAATCAGTAGTGCTAAAATTAGACAATTGTCGATATACGCATTTGCAACAATTGATTAATCCAATGACAACAAACAGGATAAAATCGTGCGGATGCATACCCTGTAAGCACAACGGGCTTAATCTCAAGTGGTTCGTAGTTATGTCAACAGAATGCAAAACATATCTTGAATTATTAACATAAATCAGTCAAAACCCAAGTAAATACGGCTTAACCAGTAACGGAATGCTAATGACGTCACAGGTACCTTTCACAAAGGTGTCAGAATAATAAATAAACATTTCCTAATCTCTAGCAATCAAAAAACTTCTTGTCTTCATCGATCAGTCGTACTGTTTTGTAGGTGTGGCCAGTGATGGCGATTGACTGGTTTATTTGCCGACATATCGATCTGGTACTATACCAATTGATTTTCTCAGCGGTATTACTTGGGGCTACTTTTCTGGTGCGTGATTACAGAATTCATTTCAGCATCAGAATTCTGACGATAGTGTATGAATAATTTCACCTCACAGGGAATCACCGAGGCAGCATAATGTTTCGAAAGTGGATTCAATTTGTTGTATTATGTACCTCCAGTGGTTTTTATTACACTAAGGGCAGTGGAGATTTGGCCGCTGTATTTTCAAAAATCACACAAAATTCCCGTCTTTCGAACGCAATGGAGCAAGGAAAAGTTGTGACAGCCGAGAAGGAAACATATTGCGTCCATTTATGTATTCTGCAATATCAGACGACAGGGCGATGCTCCTCAGTCAACTATAACGAGGCTACGTCAGACTGTGAACTGAACGATCTGCACATGCGAGACGACGAAAACAATGTTGCCTTGAACGGTGAAACTCCTTGGAATTGGATAAATTTGGAAATAGGTAATGTAGATAAAAATTGGGTACGGGTGAGGTGACATGTGATTTAATTTCCATGAGAGTTTCAAACTCAGTCAGTAGGTTGCATATTTGTGTCTAAGACACCACGAGCAAACGAAGTATGTTCAGCGACTTATTAAAATACGCAACCGTAAAATAACACCCTTTGCGTTTGCATATCCTACATGTATGCATAGATGGCATTTGCATATGGTTACTGTGTTTAATTAAACTCACCCTATGACCACTTGACGACCGCGGAGGATGCTTCAAACTTCACGCCATGTGACCACTATTATGGGATGTAAGAACACTAACAATTCATGCTTAATTATAACAACCTAATAGTTTACAGTTTTGCGTTGATAATTCAATGCAAGTTGTTTTCTGTAGTCCCCAAGAGTCGGACAGATCCTCTGGAAATATAAACAAATAAACGTAACCAGCTTGAAAATGAACAAAGTCACATAAGGTGGAATTTTCAAACACACGTGAGGGTATTCTGCCTGGAATAGATTACAACTTAAATAAAGTGTTGTACCTGACGTACTTGAAATAACTGTAAACTGGATGGCTATGGAAAAAGAAAAGGATAGACAGATTTACATATAAACAGACAAGTGGATTTCTACATAGCTTAAAGGAGAATGCCACCCGATTTAATTAGTCTTTTTACCGTCTTAATCGGTCGATATCCACATCGCCTCTTACACAGTCGACCTCACCTTGCCGAGAGGTGTTGCGTTAACCTGTGAGGAAGGTGAGAAACGACCCAGCGACGTCAGTGGTTCGTCTGCAGAGTGAATGCCGCTATATTGCGGTGCATCGTTCCCGCTTGTCCGAACTATGAAGCTGCGAAGAAAGCGTGTATATCATTTTTCGACTTCCTCGAGAGCCCGAAATGTTTAGGAAGTGATTCGCGGTAGTGAAGAATGACAGGTACACTGTTAATAGCAAGTGTGAAGCCGTGAATCATCTCCGTGTCTGTGGCCGGCATTTCGTCGACAGTGATTTCTCTGACGAATTCAGGCTTACCAAAGAACTATCCACACGTTCCGTTGCCTGTGCATGTTCACGTCGCCTCTCTAGTATTTCTTGATTAGTGTATTCCGGTTCGAACTGATAGCCTGTGAAACCTAACGATCCGACCCGAGAAGTCTTCGTCGAATGAGCTCTTTATAATTCTGCGTTCTGTTTCAAAATGAATTATTCTCATCCTAACCAATGCTTATATAAAACTGAATCAAAGTCTGTCTCATTAGATACAAATCGTAATGCCTTTGCAGTATTCGTTAGTGGAAATGTTGAGAGAAGTCAGCAATGAATAAATCACTGCGTTACCGGCTTTTGATGCCGGCAATAAAGGTAATTGACCGGGCACCGAGGCCGTGTAAGCGCATGATAATTCAGTGTTTGCTGACAGAAAGCTGTTGTTAAACAATTACACGATTTTATATGCTATGATCATATGTTAGGGGGATCTTTATTTAGAATTACAAATCATTGTTACTGTACAACCTTTGCCCTGACGGTCTGTGGAAGGGGAACCCGACTATGCGGCCCCCGAAAAATAAGTAGATTTTCAGTTTCGTGGCTAATTCACATAAATAATTACTTGCACATTATTTCTTTGGCTCACTGTTATAGTCTTTTCGTGACTGGAGGTTTAGTTTCCAACTCAAGCTGGTTTATGTTCGTGCCAATCCCGGCGGTCGCGACGGGCCTGATCGAGATCCGAGCCGCTGGCCGGCGTTACGAGTCAGTCCGGCCGCGACGGGCCTGATCGGGTTCCGAGCCACTGGCCCGGGATAACAAGCATTTTGTGTGTTTAGAACTAAAAAAATCACAAGTCTAAACAGCACAGATCTAGGTTCTCCTGTCTGCATTTCACGGAAGAATACTTCGAATTTATCTCCGAACAGACCCCAAACTCCTGTTACGGACCTTGGTAACTTGGCCTGCCGAACTTTATAGGGTACGGTGTGTCCAAATACCAATAAATCCATAACAGCGAAATAAAACAACACGTTTTTATAAGAACTCGGTGTATTTTTAAGGGTTTTACATAGAAGTTGAATGATTTATTNAAACGTCCCTAAGCATTGTCGCCACTTATTAGAATCGGTTAGGTACTTTTGTCGCGTTACAGCGATACCCGGAAGAGTTGGCGCCACCTAATCCCACTTTTGCATAGTAGGGTGATAACTGATAACACCCAGACGCGCCAGTAAAAGCCATTTAGGAATGGAATCTGACTATTGTGACCACGAAACTCTTCTAGATTCGCAGCAAAAAGTCTCACACGATTTTCAGGAAAGCGAACCAAATAAAGATCTTTAGTAATAACTGGCAAAGCGATAATTTTGCTAAAATCAAACTTTGCAGACTGCCGATGAATTGATTTAATCCCTATAATTGGGAATGTTCAAATTTCTATTGATTTTCCACAAATATCCACGGAAGATTTTGTTTTATGAAATTTGACTCTTCAAAACGGTGGAATTTCTGTAACAAAACTGTTAAAAAATTGAAAGTTTTTCACGGAAGTTCCCTACAGACGTGTCTTTTTTTTCAATTTCACTCTCTACACGGGCGCTTGTCCGTCAAAAATACAATCGAGTTCCTCCAGGGCTTTATTTGCATACAGAAGCTACTGTTGAAACAATAGACCAACATGGCTGCTGCTGGCTTAGTCACTAGTTTCTTATGGTTTTTATTCGCATGTGATTGGGCTTATAATGCAATCAATTATTTATGTAAATCTGAAGCCAGAACGAATTGTATTCCACTGTAAATTAGTATTGACAATAACGAGGCAGGCGATCGGCCTCGTGAGTTTGTAACGGAAATGGTTCGATCCGTCAATGGCACTAGCTGGCCAATGACATCATTTAGCATTTTTGCTCGTATTTACTTTGGAAAATGGATTTCTCTTTCTTGTTTCGGCTGTAGACCTCGACATACACACTTTTCAATTCAAACAGATTTTTGTATCAGCTATATCATGACATTGATTGCACTATGTCGATACCGTCGCAATAAAGTTGGCTGCTTTATTAAGCATTTTTTTCACGGGCGAGTATATGTGAACATGTGAAAGCAGGAATTTTGTTGCTTTTTGTTGTGTGTACATGTAGTCCCCAATACGTCATCAAATATGATTACAATTGGTTTGTTTAGTGTGACGTAATTTTTGACGTTTTGGACCCAGTCAAATAAATTTAAACACACGAACACCTCAGAAAATTCCTTTCATACTTTGCTTCACATCCCTCTTAGTCGTAACAGGATTACCTTTTAGTACTCCTGCACCTATTGTAATTCAGTTATAAAAAACTGAAGGTGAGGATTTGGGTTGTATATTTCAGGTCCACCAATAGCACCCTCTCTTGAAGTCATGGCCGAAACAGGTTCCACAATCTCGTTCCGGTGGAATGCCTCTTGGAACGGAGGATTTAACCAGACGTTCAGGATTGAGTACAAAAAGGAAACGGAAGATTCTTTCACGTAAGAATCCAAAGTAGAATGTATAGTTCACGTATAAAGCACATGTACATTCGTGCGGAAATGTGTTTTCAGAAAGATGCGCTCCCCAGTACTTCAGTGTGAAACAAGACATAAGTTTCCTCACTGCCAAATGAACCTATTTACTGAGCTTCGTTTTGGACACTGTTCGCGCGTTTTCACTGGGCTATGGATTGTACTTAGGTCATGACATATAAATGACTATTTCCCATACATGTATATCTATAATGTGTTCCAAAGACTCAGAAAAGCAAACGCACGTAAAATCTCGTGGCAAGTGAAACTCCCAAGCGTTTCGCGAGTGCGTTCGGACCTTACGCGAGTACACAAAATCGAAACCCCAGCAGTGATTGGTCGGCTACGGGGAATGTTGAATTATGAGATAGATTAGAGCTATCTGTTTTTGTTTGCGGAGCGCACCCCTACATTCTGCGATGTGCATGCATTAGTGTATGGTATCCGTACAAAGGCAATAGGAATGTTTAGCATGACGTCATTTTGACGTCATTATGACGTTTTAGACCCAGTGTGACGGCATGTGTATTCTTATTTCTCGGTCAAAAATCTACTGCCATGGCATGCCATCATTAAACATCCGAATAGGCTAGAGAACATGTTATACACACATGTTCATCCGTGTTCTGAGACGACTAAAGAGTCTTTCGATTGATCCAATTGCTAATTTTTTATCAATGCTCGGTTTCGTCCATCATTTTGAACAAGTAAACAAAAACATTCAGTGCGTCTCCCATGTGATTGAACAAAGCAGTAATAACCGTTGGTTCTACGTGTATTTTACGAATATTGTCAAAAGTTTGCCGGTACATTTTAGAGTCTCCATTTCGTGCATGTTCATGGCGGTTTCTGTCACCCATCTTTGTTAAGTTAGAAAAAATAGTTTATATACCTATCATACAATTAATTTTGTACATTATTACTTTATCTTACAAAAAACATCTCAATCACGTCTTATCAAACTGAAGTCGAACCACCGCATCAGCAAAAATATTGTCATAAATAAATACATTCGTAGTTCTAATATTTTCAGGCTACTTGAGGACGAATTGTATGACGAAGGCGTAGGAGTGATGGAAGAGGACAGCATATCAAATTTGCAAGCGGGAACCAACTACGTCATCCGGGTAACTGCTTCTAATTCGAGACCGTATGGCGTAAACGAGTCTTATTCAGAAGTCACCGTCACAACCTCGTGTAAGTCCTGTGTGAAGACAACGTTTTACGTGTACTGAAGTGATGCACCTTGCAGGTGCGAATTCACGCCACGCAGACCAATCCTGTTTTATTAGTTAACTATAATACCCAGTGTGCGTGTTTTTTGTGCTGACACTGCGGTAAAGGAATATAATTCATTTAGTTGTCGCTTCTTTCGATAGATCCTACATCTTGTTCCGGCTACAAGAATGGCGGTTTCCTTGACAGCGGAAACTATGTCATTGATCCTGATGGAACTAACAACGGTGTCGACTCATTCACTGTCTACTGCGACTTGTCAAAGTCTCCGCCCAATGCTATCTTCCACCACGACAAGGTAAAACATTAAGCATTGTACACCTGTACTTGCGGTGCGTTAACTCAGTAACTCTAAGAACTTAGAGTGATGGGTTTCGTTTCATGAAAAGTTCCGCGAGACCATTCGTAACATTGCGCGAATTCATACGTATGTGTATCTCACATTCAGTGATACTTTTTAATTTAACGCAACAGAAAGCAACAGCCATGTTTAAAATTTATCAACTCTAAGTTTGTTCAAACAAAGTGAATGGCATTTCGGATCTTATTGCCAGGTGGATTAACAAGATGGCGAACATTATGTTCGTGCTCTAAATACTCCAAATGTAGTTTACTCTTGGAAATTACTCTCAAATAATTTCTACGGGAATGGCTTACTTATCAGGCTGTATAAGAGATGTCGGAAGCACGCAATCCAGTTCTCATTTTGCACCTGAACCTCGTTACCTTGACATTAGACGATTTCATCAATAACAGGTTTTGTTGTGAATCACGTACGCATCGCCCACTGGCACCGTTGTCTAATAATATAGACAGGTTGCGGGAGCGTAGCGTCAAAGATAAACACAGCAAACTAGCGGGTAAATTACGTAAATGCAGTGTGTATTCGCTGTTAAGCATTTCTTAATGCTACATTTGGGCATTTTTTACTAAAGTAGTATCTATGATATAGACACATTCCTAATTTAACTAGTCTTTGCATTTAAAAGTGCAAATTCGTGGTTTGTTTAGCGAGGCGTAGTTTCGAAAACTTCGAACGTGGCAGCCACCATAGATTTTTCTATCGATGTGTTTTTTGGTTGTGTTGTGTCTGGAACGACTTGTGTAATCGATTTACGCTAATCGACAAGGTGAACGTTGAGGTACGGAGGACGACCTTAAAATAAACATGTGAATGACTGATCTCCAGCGCCATAATTTTAATGTTTATTTTTGTGTAGTCCAGCATACAGCAATAGACCACCCTCATGCTCTGCTGCTACCGATAATGGGGAATTTGTCGACTTTCGATCTCTCATTTTAAAATAATTGCGCAACCGTCCGTCGAAATATCGTTGGGCCAGGTGGGTCTACATCCTCAAGAACTAGTTGGTTGTTTCGTAATCGCAAGATTATCGGTAAAGAAAGCCAGTGCTATCACGTCCTTCGCTTGCAATACCCGCGAAGTCTTGCAAGTCCTTGCTTTTCTCGCCAGAAGCTAGGTTTACGGAATGCACTCCTGTTGACCGCAGGAGAAACAAGCCTGTAGCCATTTCGCCGTCCACAGCGAACCTGCCCATCGAACCGCCTCAGCGAAACGGACGGAGATTATAAACTCTTCAACATAGCCTCAAGTTCAACAACTTTTGTTTACATGTATTTGATGCGAGCGAAGATGTTTGCGTTTTACTAATTTTAGTTAAATTCATTTTTAGTAACAGTGGGCTGCCGTTTCAGTACCTTGGCAAATTATGCTATAATTGCCGTAACAAAAATACTAATCGTAATATCTGTATTGAACTAATAATCAATTTGACAACGGACTTTGCTACAGTATGCTCATGCAATGTTTCAAAACTGCGATTTTATGATTTCCTGTTTTCCTCGCGCGGTTCCTGCCCGAGTGCACACTCGCTTCGCCCAGAGGTGACCGCTTTGTCTCAGACAATGCTTGCTGAATAAAACACGTCATTACAAACCCTCTGATCATGTTTTACATTTAAGATATTGAAATTCAACCCAATTTTTACAACAAAAAAGTAAAACCAAAATCCTATTTACGCAGGTAAAATGATATGTTGTATCCCAAAATATACATGGCGTCTTATGAACCAGGGCTAAGTTGCATAAAACTTGGATAAGTTTGATTGTTGCATGACGTCATATGCATTGTTCAACAATAACAACGTGGCACGTGATAATGTCATTGTTGTTATACAGCGTGTAACTTTTATGCAACTGGGCCTTGCTTATTAAAGTTACTACAACTACGTGGGAGCAATGAAGCGACCTCAGACGGTAGAGTATTGCATCCGGGCATCTGGACTTGCTTAGTGGGAGAGCTCCTGCGGGTTGCACTGCTGTTGAACCTGAAGTATTTCCATTAAATACGCGAATCAGAGATATGGGAATGAAATATTTAGAGTTGGAAAATAGATTGAAAGCATTTGTAATCTACATTACAAAAAACCAAAACACTGTAAGCTTCGACAATGATAAGCTATTGGTTTTATAAAACTGCTTCACGGAGTTTGTAAAGAACATGATATCTACTCACATCCTTGTTTCAGGAGGACCTGATCACGCTGGCCAACGGACCTAGTAACCCGGGACTGGCCTTTACTGTCAGTTATGATGCCACTATGGATCAAATTGCTTTAGTTGCTAACGCAGCTGCCCAGTGCTCACAGAGCTTGAAGAGGCGCTGTAGCGGCGCGGTGACGTTTCACAGTAACACCAGGTACTCCTACTGGTTTGGGAGAAGCAACGTTCAGCGAAACTATTGGGCGGACTCGGCTACGGAAGGCTGCTGGTGCAACAAACTTGGGACTTGTAACACAGGTGGGTATTTAATGGAACCTTCCTGTCTTATGTACTTACAGCTAATACACCAGTTAGGATTCAGGTTACACCGAATCACGCACCATGATTGCGCCCCTCCCCTATCGGTGTTTCGTTGCGGTAGAAAATGAATTCGAAAGGTAATTCAGTCGGGTTTGGTCAATGCGTCCAAGGGTGGGCTGTTCCGTAACGGTCGCATGCGATTTTTGTCTATTTCGTAGTGACGGCAGAGACTAAGTGCTGTCGTGCCATCCTGTTCCGTGATTTTAGTACTTACGGAAGTACACATAAGTATCCAGGATATGTATCCTTTAAAGAGCAACCGTTGAGATTACCACTTTCTAGAACGTGTCTGCAAATAGTTCTATACAGACTGGTTACGTGTCTAAGATACTGTGTCTGCATGCCGAAGAAACTCTGTAGAGCACCCTTGAATTGGTACAGAGAACAAATTTCGTGGTACAAAGCACACGCGCCATGTCACGCTTCAAATGGCTGTGTTTAAATGTTGGTATAAAAGTTCTGCGGAGCCAACCCGGTACCGTTGCCACCGAGTAATGATCTGATAGATTACACGACGAGCCGATGAAATATAACCCACTTACAAGTACATTTCTGGAGACTGAACAGGCAAAGTAGGGTTCACCAAAAGACGACGCCACGTTATGGCGTTATTACGACAAATTTTTGTACGAAGGCTTCTAGTGCATGCCCGTATATACTTACTTGCACATATAGTATACTGGGCTATGTGATGTAAGCAACTAGCCCAGCACAGTTGGTGTCCTTATGTAATGACACTGCTATGACAGTGGTTATGCTGAGAAATATGCCAAGACCATATGAAGACGTTGATTTAACAGTATATATTGTGTATGTTTTCAAAACGTCCACCTTTAACAGCTTACGTGGAAAGCTTTCAATACTCACCTTTTGCATTACAGGGGTTACGTGTAATTGCGACGTTAATTCACAGGAGTGGAATGTTGATGAAGGGGACATAACTACAAAAGAAGACCTGCCAATGGTTAAATTTTACCAGGGTGATATAGATGGCGCTGGCGAAGTTACAGAAATAACACTTGGTCCTCTGGTTTGCAGCAACTGAGATGTGCATTCGCGGGTGAATCATTGTTATGCAAGAGAGCAATCAAATCAGACAGATGAAGTGACGTCAAACTTTGAGTTGTTTTCCCACTACCTAGTTAACAAGAGTTGTAAAGGTCAAGGAGATGACGAATGCTGCATGTGTGGACCGCCATCGCGAGAACTCAATCCCGACCAGAAGCTAGTGGATTGACATATTTTCCGATGTATGTAACAAGCAGGGCCATTTCTTAACAAGACCAAGTAGCTCAATTTATTACTAGATAAATGCAAAAGAAAATTAAGTCAGAATTCATTTGATTGTGTATCTCAAAGTGACTCCGTTCCAACGGGAATAAATTAAGACCTCCACTTTTGGTTTATACATGTAACAATGCGGGAGCTGCACACCTATTCTTACCGCTAGGATCGCTAAGACCGCGGGTGCCTGGTCACCACAACAATCCGCGTTCTAGCGACCCTAGCGGAGAAATAAAGTTTCAAGTTCCCCATTAGCTTTACCCTCCTAAGTCCTCGAATAGCGCTAACTTCTATGCCTTTACCAGCAAATGCTTTAATGGTTCTCCACATTTGTTTGAAAAAAATTCATGCAATGGAGCCCGAGACTACTTATGACAGATTCCCTTGAAAATTGACAAATCTTGTGGCACCCACACTTCGAGTAAATTTTCAAATTTCAAGCAATGTTCCCAGCTTATTTTTGAGTGGAGTTCTCTCGTTTGGGTAGCACGGAATATGTGGAAAAACCTTACTTAGGGGTAATCCGAAGCCAATCTATCGCCTGTCCACAGTTATGAATAGACGAGTGTCACATGGGTAAACCTAGTTCAGAAAAAAACAAAATATTTACTCCACTACTAGAGATGGCTTCAGTACATCTTGTCATGTGTCTTGTCTATCTAGGCTAAGCTAAAATGACATGGCATCTTCAAACTAAACAAGATTATGTACACAAAATCATGTGACCATTTCAGCTATAGTGCTCAGCTTGTGAAGACTGCCAAATTGTACGTCATTGTGTACCCACAGCTGTGCTATAGATGTACGGAACAAAAAATGCTCAGCAATGGTGAGATTTTTTCCACACAGCTGTTCGCATCGTACTTTCTGCACCGGTGGAAAATGTTTCCTCCAGCGGGTGAACAATTGAGGGCTTCAAGTTGCACTCAGTTACCCCACTGGCAAGTGGACACCCAAACCCAGTCCCAGTGCCTATTGGAACCGTCTATTGTCGCTGTAAACTTATGATCAGGAAATTTCTTGATTCATAGCATTTGTAGATTCACCAGTAATTAACTCCAATGAAGGACTTGGGTCTTCTTTTTGCCGCCAGGATCACTAGTAGCGTAGCACGTTCGTTAGCTTTATTTCTGAGTATACATGTTTGCCATAGGCTGGATTGTTTAGTCCCATTCTTCTGATTTTCATGTGAATGATATTTGTTGAAAACTTGTTTTGTTGAATTAAACTGAGTCCCACAACACGTGTTTTACACAGTAGGTTATGTTGTCATAAATTTTAATTCCATGGGCCTGGCATCAGTTGCAAAGTAAGGTATAAAAATTTGTGTCATGTAGAGTTTACACTCAGGCTGTAATAGAAAGGATGGTCGTTTCAGTTTGGCGAAATCATTTGTTGGAAATTGCTGTTGTGGATAAAATGATACAAAAGTGAACTGAAACATCACCAATTTCTCACAATACTTGCTTGAATGTAAAAACTTGAATCAATTTATTTTTAGACACATTAACATGTACTCTATTTATCAGAATTCAATGATGCAGGTTACAGAAGAAAAAGACTCAACATGTTTGGCCGTCACTACACCACGCAATATAAAGACTATTTGACGCTATTTATAATTGTGTCGATTGCTCTCGCAGATTCACCAGGCCGTTACAATTCAGGTTTCCTTTTGTGTTCGTGGTGTTGCAGTGGTTTTCACACTCTGTTTTTGTTAGGGTTGACAAAGACATGTTGTCAGAAGTAATTAGTATAGTTCTTCACTTCCTCGTCTAGGTCTTTAAAGCAACTTAAAAATGGTCCGGAAATATCCTTTTCAAAACTTTCGATGAAGCAAACGCGAGTAGCCTTCACCATGTAGTTCGAACAAACAAAACGGCAGTCATGCGGAAGCCAACATTTTTTCTTCATTAGGGAACATATTAAGTCAATCGGAAACTGGTCTCTTGGTAACACTAGACGACTTCTCTGGCCGTTTTTTCACCAACTGATCGGTGGCACTTTTGATGGAGTATCTCGAATCTATTGCCTCAGCCGAATTGGTCTCAAACTTAATCTCCGAATGCGTAGACAACTTCCGATGGTACATGACGATGGTCGCTATTGTGAACGTAACCACGAGACCAGCGACAATGCCGGTAGCAATCTGTAATGCCAGTACGGTGTCTTTCTCCTCTGAAACATATGGACGATTAACCGTTAGACAAAAATAGCACATGACCGTACTCCTAATAAAAACACAAATCATGAAGTTTTATTTATTTCCTAACAAATACTTTATGTATGTACTTGCGCTTAAGGTCAAAAGATCGGCTAGTCTTCAAAAAAATGACGTTTTGGGTTTCCTTCAGTGTATTTAGATTTATCTTTAAAATGGTGATTTCATAACGAATTTGTTTCATATTTCACCGATGATTGACAGGTAGGTATAGTGTCCCAAAACGCCTTTTTAGATAAACAAGTTAAGTTATCAATTCATTATCCCACTGTTATGTTTTTTCTTTGGGAAACGCATGCGAAATCTCGGTTTGCGGTCATCGTTCACTAGAAGCAGATACAGTGTATAAGCAATTTAAATAACAAAGCAAAAATCGTGGGCTGGTGTACAGACGGCAGGATGGTCCTTGAGCAAGTATTTGTGATTAAGGCCCAAAATTGGCCTATCGCCAGGAAGTTGAATGACGGATTAACTGGCCAATCAGAACGCAGCATTCTTGACACACTTTCGTTTCTAAGCCGCCATTTTACCCGGCAAACAAAACGTTGTCGGTTAAAACTTATTGTTTGTTTGTCGACAATTCGCAAGGAGGCGGAGCTTGCGATAATAATAGTAATAATAATAATAATAATAATAATAATAAATTTTATTTAAAGAGGATAAAAATACAATAAATGTAAAACATTCTTTAGCCAAAGGCTAATATCCAGCATGGTCCTCTAGTAGGTCAGTAGCTAATGCATTTGCTTATTTGAAATTACTCATCACCGTTCGTCAGATATTCTAGTACATGTACATATATGATATTAGTGTAATGAAAACGGTCGGCAGCCATCACATCAGCTGTGGACGCCTCGATTACCGAGATTCACAGATTCCCATCCGTTAGACAAAATTCTACGGTTCGTCTAATCCTGCATGTTCCTGTTTTCTTAGTTCGGAGGTTTATGTATTCCAACAAATCAAAATAAAACAACTAAACAAGTTCCCAGGAAAATATACATGTAGATGCAATTCCATCAATATCGTTTACTCACGCTCCGTCGTCCGACTGAGTCAACTTTTTTGTTAGCATTGACCTGTTTACTGCTGATTTCGTTTTGTTACGTGTTTCTAAAATACGATAGTGATTTCGTCTCGGCATCATTATGCCTCGATCAAGTCACTACCCTTATTTCAACATACATGTACAAGTCCAACAATGAACAGTCGATAAGCTCCGCCCACCGTTTAGTCAGTTTAAATCGGCCACAGTTTTTGGCAAAAAATGACGAAATCTGATTGTTAACTGCCTCAAAGACTGTAAACTTGCAAGACCTATTTTTTCCAGTGACGTGTCTTTCGATTTACAGCTGTTTTAGGAGAAAAACTCGAGTAACTTAGCCGAAGAACCCTGCTGCTTGATCGATAGGCTAGAGTCGGGTTCTTCTTCATTCATGCTTTCTGCAAACCTGTTGCGGGGTTTGAGGAACAATCATGTTTCCATTAAAATTCGTTTCCAGTCTGTATCGATTGTTAGGAAAATTGCTTCCGCTTCTGTTTTCAAAATACGCAGAGGCAAAGTTGCTAGAAACGTTTGTATATCTTTCTTTCTAATACAACTGTTTTGAATAGATGGTGATAATTTATAAACTTTCAAGAATAAAACAACAGATACCTTCTAGAGCGCTTTATGGAAAAAAAAATGTGTGACACTTTAAACCATTTAACGATCGCTCTTAACACTATTGAAATGGATACAGGAGCGTATGCGAATCTAAAATTGTAGGGAACTATATAAACACAAAACTGGTTCTTAAGCCTTAAGAAATAAATAATCTATTGCCAACAGGTTTCCCTAAAAACGTGTCAGTTCTTGGTTTAGCTGCAAAGACAAGGGGCAAATTCTTAACCAGAAAAATAATCTCAGGACGTCAATGGCAATTAGATATATGTGTGGTCGAAACAAAGACTTTGTCATAATTCCGTTCAGCATTGCTAGTAAGTGTACTTCCACATTCCCATGTATCTCCATCATTCGCCAAATGATTTGATTGACCCGAAAAGGCTACAACTTGATCAGTGAATAGCCTCTGAATTTCCAGTAGGCAAAGTCTCTTTGAGTATATGCTATAGAGTGGACATTAAGTCATACCAGATGAAACCTCATTGTGAACGGCGAGTACTTTGCACTTGATTTCTACGTCACATCGGCTGATTCTAACATTGTGTCCTCCGCACTTTTGGCCACCGTTTCTGGGTAGCGGATGAGTGCAGTTGCGCACGTGAACAATGGCACCACTTCCGCATTTAGCATCACACGGTCTGTACACATACCATGCCGTCCAACCGCCGTCAATGGCTACAGAAAGAATTGATTAAGCTTAACGTGGAAGATAAACGAACGACATAGAATCTGCTCATCTGCAACCAAAACAATAAAAAACATTACCGGAAGCAAAGAACACCATGCGTGATCTATTTGCGATACTGGTGGCAACTGACCCGCAAAGGCATGGGGCGGGGCGAATACAATGTACAGCTGTAACTGTGTGATTAGTCTCTGCGACTGTAATTTGTGACGTTAACTTCCAAAGCTGCGTAAGTTGCAGTCACGACTATCAACATACGCTGATATCTAGATGCCGGTCATCGGGTAGACACTAACGTTTAACATATTTACGACTATGCAACAACAGTTCTGTCGGAATATGATAGAGCCGTGAGACGATTATGCACGGTACACGTATGTAACGGAGCCGCCGTAGATTGAATACAATGAAGAGTAGTCGCGGATACATGCTTCAGTAATCTGCTGCGAAACATCTGCTGTACGAGAAGGCAGGAGCGGCCATTTTGAATGAAACCAATTGAGCGCGGACACAGCACGACTACAGCACTGTAAGTGATAACCTATGAGATCAGTACGCGCGGGGTGAAAACACTAGAAGGGTGACAACGGGTAAGAAGATCATGAACTTAGCTCAACCCTGGCCTCGTTCATGCATGGATTTCCCAGGTATATAGTCAACCCGGCAACACCGAGTCGACATCGTTGTCTTTTACTGACGTCACGGGGCTATCTTGAAGCACTTTGGAACTATACGGTTAATTACAGAAAGGCAGTATCCACGTCACGTCGTCGGACAAGAGAAAGCCTGCCGAAACTAAAATATCCATCCGTCAGAGTTCAACTACAGTCAACTGACACCAAATAGAGCAACGTAGGTCTTCAGTCAACCACTACTAGGCCATAGTCCCAGCTCTCCTATCTTTCACCTCCGTGGCCACTTTCTGCGGGCAACGGGAACTTTGGATTGAACCCATCTACAGCTGTTCAAAAGTCAATTTTAAAAAAGTTTCCAAGAATACACTTGCACGTTTAGTAAGAATTTTAATTTTAAAGTTGTAAAAATATAACCTCAACTAATCTGTTAGCCACCGGGAGTCAGCGCAAAATGATCCGAACAGCCAATCAAATGCCAAGGAAATATTGTGTCCATACCTTTCCCCTTCAAAAGTCGTCTGCTTGGCATGAAAACCTTCATCAGACGACAGTCACCTGATGTTATCCTGCTGGCTTAGCTAGCTTGTTTATAGGCAATGACCGTCGCCTCTGTTGGCCCGACCAGAAGCGATGCAGCTCTAATAGGCGCTCCATACATGTACGCCGGAAGGTTTCAGCGAATTAGGCCTCGCACCGACTAAAACATCAAAGTCACGTTGGTATAAATATCTTTTGCGCATACAGGAACACCTTAGGAGGTTGTCGATGTGTTTAATTCCTTCCAACTTGAACAAATACTCCCGTTATCAAACTTTTTCATCGAGCAGTCCCTATTTCAGTTCCCAAAATCGTGAAATCACCATTTTTATACTACACACGCTCCAATTTTACCGCGCCCGCTAGGTGATGTGACTTCATAACCTCAATACTTAAATAAGCCAAAGGTTAGCCACTGCGGTCTTGTCAGTCAAATGTTCGTTTCCAAAATGCCACCACTACTTGTCTTTTATTGGCGTTACTTGAAACTGATTGTATTTCAATGAATTCTTATTTGTATTTGATAAAAATAAATGCTGTTGATATGACATTTAATAGTCCTTTGTGCACATATTTGACATTTTAATGTTTAACAACACGGCAAATGCACGGCTGGTTCCCGGCAGCACGTACGCAGAGGGCGGGGACTTCAGCTTTCAAAGTTCGCCAGTAGGATCGCAGCTTCTGACCTTCGGCCTGGTTAAAAGAATGAGGTCAAATCTCTTGTCGTGCGCCGAGTGAAAATGGTGAGTTTTACGATTTTGGGAACTGAAATAGGGACTGCTCGAAGAAAAAGTTTCATAACGGGAGTATTTGTTCGAGTTGGAAGGAATTAAACACATCGACAAACTCTTAAGGTGTTCATCAACGCACAAAAGATAACAACGTGACTTTGATGTTTTAGTCAGTGCGAGGCATAATTCGCCGAAAAGCTTCCGGCGTATGGAGCGCCTATAGGAGCTGCATCGCCTCTGGTCGGGCCAAGAGAGGCGATGGTCATTGCCTAGCTTGTTTACTGCTACTTACTACATTGGCTAGTATTAATTCTTGGATGAGTGTGCAAGTAATATTTAATTACCAATGGCCAAGGCTGAAAAACCAGCAAGAAGAAGTTAGGAACTGAGGAAAGCCAAAAGCCAAATCAAGTGGCCACGAGTGTCATCGTACTGAAACAATTCTTGGCACATTCCTGAATCATTTTGTGTTTCGCAAAGAACAGTTTTGGGACAGCTAGGACTCTGCTGAAGTCATGAATTATTCAACGAGTGCACGACTTCACAATAGACGGGCAAGGTGTCTGTCCCTTGTTGCATTCATGTGTCAGCTTCTGCTCAAATTTCTGAGCTGGAATTTTTAGATATTACCTGGTGTAAGGCTACTGCAAACAAACGTATCAACATTGAGTGCAAGAGAAGTATCATTGCTGACGAGTCTTGAATTGTTCGTCAAAAAACAGAGCTCTTGTCATGCATCCATCCAGGGGTGCGGGGCTCATTTGGTAAAGTGGGTAAAAAGGTTTGCCTCAGAGAAACAAAAACTCCGAAAAAGTAGAAAATGAGACAAAAGTTCACTAAAAAGGTAGGAACTACCAAAATTCGACGAACCCACAATTCATAGCTCTGAAGTACCCCTTGAATCTTAATAAATGTCTACATTCTAAAAAACTCGAGCCCCCCATTTTTAGGCTTGGTGCGTGCATGCTTATCACAGGCAGTGTTACAGACATTTAAGGGATGTAAAACAAATTGAAGGAGCTCTTAAAAAAGGTGATGATAGAAATAATGTTGAGCCCACTAGAAAATTAAGGAGATTATCACTATCAGTTACATGTACATTTTACGGTGCTCAAAGAAATATCCCATATATGTCTTGCAACCACAACGAACCATTTGCCACAAATCAAATTTCATCACAGGGGAACTTCACAAACAAAACAAAAGTTGAAAACCTATCCCAGTTCCAAACATTCAATTGTAAATACGCCTACCTATTCTTAACTTGAAAAGGTGTCATTTATGGTAAATAATCTTTAGTTTAGGTCACAGAACAAAAATTATTTTGCTTGATAAATTTGTTGTAATAGTGGTCTCAATCTCATATGTACTGGCAGTAGGTTTTACCTACATGTGAGTGATCAGCACTGTTTTTTATGAACTTCTAAGCCTATTTTGAGATCCGTTTATGTAAAATCATGAGTAGTTTTTGGAATTTGAGAAATATAAAAATGCAAATATTGCCTGTGTTCTGTAATTTATTTATCTTGAAAATTCAAATGTTGCACAGATTTCAATATCTCACATTTTGAAGATTCTAAAATTGGAGTTTTTAGCAAAGGAAAGTTTTTACTCTTACAATTATGTGCTATTTAAAACAGGAAGCGTCAAATGAAATTTTAGCTCTACGGCAAGGAAGACGTTTTTCAATTTCAAACAAAAACCATTGCCAACATGACCATTCCTCTATTTTTCAAAGGCTGAACTACTGTATTAAGGATGACAAAAATGTTTCTATGTTTAAAATTGTTTGAAGGCAGCTGCACATTGCAATCAATGCTAGGAATGATGTTCATTTCTCTTAATGCTCATTTTTGCTGAGCACTTATACAAAACGAAATTTCATACTGTGTGCTAAAGTGAAGATTATTTTGGTTATCTATTTCATTTAAATAGGATTACTGTAACAAGGTGTTTAGATGAAACGGTATTCAGGTTGTCAAAACTCTTTTAGTTTGGATAGGATGCAGGCTTGCAGAGATATTTTTTAACTTTGTGTTTGCCATTAAAGTTGGGCTCAAAATTTGTGTTTAGAGTCAGACATGCCATGTTCTAAGTTGTGTGACTGACCAGACTGTGTGAACACGGTGTCTCAGTCAAAAAACGACTTTTGATGACAATAATGATATAAATGATGATGGAGTGGATGAAGAAACATAATAAGAGTATGCTATGTTGTTAAAGAACTTTATATTTTTAGCCTAATGGAAAATATGGACAACATTTTACCATGCCCATGACTGACACTGAGCCGTGTGTTGTTCCCTCTGACAGTTGACAGTGAACTCCAATGTGGAATAATGTTAATCAATTATAACAACTAATGAAATTGATGACAGAAAATTTGTTGCAGAACATTGGAAATGTATGGTGTTCACATGTAGGCTGTGATGTCAAATCTTTATCAAGTTCCAAGTGGTTACCAGTATAGTTCTTTTTGTAGGAGTTCATAATATAGTAGTATGTTTTCTGGCCAACAGGATGCGCTGCTAAATGTTACTTTTTCTCTTTTTTGAGCAATTTTCCGCCTAATGTCATAATATTTATCACTTTCCTTGCTCAATAACTTCAAATGAACAAAACCCAATCAGATTATCATTCAGTTTTTGTCTAGTTTTGTTAGTTTTTGAAGATTGGTTTTCTGTGTCAAATTTTGCAAAAGTCAAATTTTTTAGGTCAAATTTCTCGAAAACGTCCAAGTCAAACCTTGTCAACTTTTTAGATTCTTAAAGTATACTACTTAATAACCTTAAAAACACCAAAATTATCTTGCCCCCAAATAGTGGCCAGGGAAGTGATTTTCTGGGCTTCCTAAAGTCGAATGGACTATGGCCTATATCTGAAGACTCAAGAGTCGCACTATTCTGATGTAGGACGTCACGTAAATAAATTTCCCATTGTAATCCAGAACAATTATGCCTGATACACGCTGTACCAGACGTGCGCAGGCCGCGCATGTGGGCTCATTACACTAATCACCTGGAACGATTTTTAAGCTTTATTAATATGTAGTTCAAACCGATCTGAGGAGCTAGAAACCTGGTTCAAGGGTTTAGCAGTGTGACATTGTGGGACTCGAACCCACGACCTCGAGTAAAGAAAGCGGGCACTTATCAATCAGGCCGCACTGCCTCCTCAATTATACCTTAAGCACAGTTAATAAATAATTATAATGGAGTCCTGCACTTATTAAAAAACAAATTCCACTATTATGTAACATCCGAGCAAGGTTCAGAAGTACGAAGGTCTACAAGCAAGAAGGTTACCCTTAGAGTTCACGTTCGTTTTGGCATGAACTCTCATGATTATGAGTCTCTGAAAAGCAATTTCGTGAAAACGTTCATCGAGGGCGTTTGTGCTAGAATTTTCTGAAACAAATTTGTTGTTGAACAATTGCTGAATGTTCAGAGCGATGTTTGGCAATGTGTGCTACGTTATCATTGTGGCAATGATTTTCGTTGCCGACCAAAGTATCCTAGCTGTTCCAATGTCGAACACTTCGTAGTACTTTGTCTGACATGCCAACCTTAAAACTTGTGAACGTTCGGAGTTGTGAGCCTTCGGCGTTATGAATTTTCGGAGCGAGTTCAGATTGCTTAGTTTTTGTCGCCGGGACCTGTGAATCGGACTTCTGCCTGTGCGAACTTGTGAACCTTCGGACAAATGAACCTCTTAAAAGGTACCTGAATTTGTAGGACTTGCAGGCTTTTGGAATTGTAAACCTTCGAAGTATGGCGTATGACTCCGATGAGCGTGCAAGCACTAGTTGGCACCATGACTACAGTGTACGGATATCAAGATTCTGTGACCTCTGACATGCCGAGACATTGATTTTTACGTAAATGTAGCCCTCAAACTTTCCCCCATTCATTTTCGCCTCGATTTATTAGACAACTTTTAATAATTCTCAAGATCAATGGGCAAGTCCCCGATGATGGTTAACTTCTCAGATCATAATTTTTAAGTATGTTTAACCATGATCTTACCCCCTTTAAAAACAGAATCCCTTTTGATCAGAGATGGCACAATGAATTAACACAACTGAAAATAAGTAAGTGTAACTCTAGACAGTGGACATTGTTATTCACCCAAGTGAATAACTAAGGTGCAAAAAAATTATATCAGGACTTCTGCAACTAACTGTGAAATAAATTATCTGGTGATACCGGCTCCTTCTACGGGGGAGTGGTGACCGAGTGGTTCCCGTGAAAATTTCGTCGCCCTCTATCGGCGCTCTTAGACAACAACTTCAAGGCCCTAGACCATGAGTCGGGTAACTTATGACACTTCCGTGTCTGTTCAGAGAGGTTCTTGGCATTAATGCAGCTTCTTTGACAAGTCGATCAAACCAAATACTCTCTTCGCTCAGTAGCCTCACGTTCCCCGTCTCAAAAGTGTGACCCGTTTCTCCAACACGATTTAAACACAGCGTGTAGTAGTTTAAACCACTGACATTTGCCCTGCAGTTCGGAGCTTCACAATTTCTGAGCAACTGTTCAGTCTAAACACTATATGGCATATACAGATGTAAAGACTCGTTTACATGTATTGATGAGACTGAAGAGCCGCTCTGGGCCCGAAGTCAGGTCCTTTTACTTGAAGTCGACCTTGGTACTGTTTCCGGAGATTTTATTCTACTTTTCTGCAAACTCGAGACAAGTGATTGTCGTTATATATTCATGAACATTATGACTTAAGTGAATAGCGTTTTTAGTCCTAGTTTGCACAGCATTCCATAGGCGGATTTAGGGGAGGCAGCCCCCCCCCTTGGCTGCCGCAAAAAAATAAAAGAGCAAGAGGGTAGGGAAATGTTGAGTTGATTAATTAACCCCGGTAATTAAAATTATACGGATGAAACAAGATTTAAATGTGTGCAGTTTTAGTGTTTGGGTGGGGGGGCTCAGATCCAATTTCAAGTGTCAAATTCGGAACACGGCGCATTCGTAACGGAACTATGGCTAAGTATAGGCTCCCCGCGATATCCCAGGCGACCGGCAGTGGCGCTGCGCACTACGACTCCGTTTCCGTCGTCTGCTCCACTGTGCAATGAAGAAAATTTACTTCATTTTTTAAAGAAAATGGAACCTGGGTGACGATGAAAAAAACAGAAGCTGCTGGTAAGATGTGAATTTTAATCGAAGCCTCAGTGAATCACTCAGAAACTCATAATTCTCTCTTTGTCAAACTTTAACTTAAGACGATTTCCAAAGCAATCCCGTCATTATTGCCAACACGAAAAACGGATTTGGCCTTTTGGGCATTTGAAGACTATTTTAAATATAATTTTTGTTTAAGAATCGATTGCACAAAATATAAAACGTGTAATAAGCATTACAAAAAGAAGTAGGTTTCGCGCGCAAACGCTGTGGACCATAAACAAGTAGGTCTCTTAGTATGGAATTAGCAGATACATGTAAATCGTGGAGGCGTAGTGGTAAAGCACGCGCGCTCTTTCCGCCATGTCGTGAGTTCGAGTCTGTGGTACTGGCAGTTATTCATGTTTGACACGTTCTTCGTGTTTTTTCTTGGCTTTTTGGCTTTTTTTCTTGGATAATACTTCAGGAATCAAGGAAAATGCTTGATTTTTAGAGGAAAAACAGCAAAAATTTCCTGGGCGGGAGGGGGGTTTGCCTCCCCCCATTCGGTGCTATGCGCATCTACAATCGTGGTTTGCGTAAATATTTACAGCCGGACAAAATGTTGGGCCCCCTTGTGATATCCTAGATCCGCCTCTGCATTAAGAAAAAAGTTCGAGTCTGAACTCGAAATTGCCTATTTTTACTCGAAATATCGAGTTTTTAGTCAAGTGAAAACATAGACTCAAAACTAATTCGCATGAACCATGATGATAGGCACTTAATTATCTTGAGTTCGCACAACAAAAGTAGCGTACAAATACCAGAAATAACTGCGCGTTCTCTTTCGAGTACAAAAGATTAGACCCCTGCTGCAGGGCAAATGGCAGCGTCGGTTTCAAAGAGGCATAGAATGCAAAAGCTTGTCAAAAATATCTTTTTAACAATTCCCGACGAAACTATGTCTAATACAGAGCGATTTACTGTCCCCTGTAAGAAATTTTCCAGAAAAAAAATCACACAATTCATGATTTTTGAATACGCGCGAAGGAAAAACTGTGGTTACCACAGAGTATCTAATCTCCCTCCCACTTATGATAAATGCACACATGCGCACAATCAGTTGCTTGATGTCACATTTTCCATATGAGGGAAATGTTCAACGTCGATGTCTTGCCATCCCAAATGAAGAAACGTACTTTGCCTTGCGGGAGAAAAATCGACGAAGAGTCGAGCAGTTAACAGAACTTTTTCGAAAAGTGAAACTAAAAGAAAATGTTTTGATATTAACAGAAATTAACAAGTATTTACGCACAAACCCTAAAATACACGGCGAGCAGGTTGAATTCTGTTTCAGTGGCAGAGAACTACTTTTAATATTACAATGTAGTCTATTCATTGCGTCCCAGGCCCCTTTATCTCCGCAGTGTTCAATCACCTGACAGTGTTTTGAGATAGGGTACTGGGCAGAGAAAATTTTTGGTTTGAAAGAAATGTCAGATAGCCAGCCTGGGTTAAATCCAAGAACCGCTTTCTGAATAGACATGGAGGTGTCACATTTAAGATGCCTGAATCATAGCTCAGGGCGTAGCCGCAGAGGCGACGAATTTTTCTCGTGAAACAATCAGTCATGAATATCATGTGTAGAAGGTGGCTTCGAAACGTAGGAAATTTATTTTATAGCAAGTTGCAGTAGTCGTGATTTATAATTTCCGCATTTGGTGTATTTACTCATTGTCAGCTGTGCTAAATCATTGTCTCACCAAAGGGATGGTAAAGCATCATGGTCAAACACACTTAAATTATGACTTGAGAAGTCACACGTCATGGGTAAGTTCCCGAGGTCGTGATTTGTAATTGTTCGCATCTGAACAACAATGCTGTTCATAAATTTTGCTTGTGATTTCAAGTTTTAGAATTATGTAAAAGCGAGTGTCAAAATTCGATGCGATTAAAGAAACAACAACAAAATTTAGAGGTAACTGGATAATAAGGAAGTAGAAAGGACACTCTGCTTGAGGACGTCACACCTGGAGGGGAGCCTTAGCAACTGTCCTCGATGCCTGTGCATAAATAAGTGTCAGGGTATTGTCATGCATTCCACAATCTAGTTCCTAACACTAAAGAAGCCGATTTGTGCTCACTTGTATACATGTAGAACCAAGGCGGCAAATGTTTTTAAATACCGAATACAAACCTGGGCATGGGTCTAAGATACAACGATCAGTCTTCAGCGTGGCCCCTTCACAAGGTTTGCCATTGAACTGTGGCAATGGGTAGGTGCATGACCTAGAATTTCGGCGAAGGCCAACACCACAGGTGGCGCTGCATATAGTTATTGACCAGGGACTCCAGCCACCGTCCACTATTAACAAAGGAGTGCATACACATTATCCTTTTGTTATTGGTGTGTTCGTAGACTTGTCATGAAAAAAACAATTAAAGTTTACTTTTGCTGATATGCTGCAGTAGTGCAAGTACGAAATGAAAAACGAAACACCAAACACCACTCTCATTCAAAAACATTTTGCAAAGCACTTGTCCCGCTCGCATCTCGTGTCATTATGCCATATTACGTCATTCTAATGCAGGGCAGCTTAGAACGTACATGTAGGTGATTGCATTTTGACCTGCAATGCCGTTCACCAAGAAATTGCCATAACGGACAAATTCAATTGAATTGTCTCTCCATGGTTGATCAACTGAAAAAAGCATGGAATTTTAAAACAGGTAAATCAGTCATGCAATGCATTGTCTACCTCCACGAAAGTGGAGAGTTCAGTCGAGGACGGGCCTATCAATCCGTAAAAACCTTTTTCAGTATCCGTTATGGCGACTTACATGTAGCTAGGCCGTTCTCCTTTAGTATTTAGAATTAATCCCACTTAAGATAACATACCAGGACACGGAATTTCAAGACAGGTGGAACGCCGATTTTTGTTTCCCATACATGGTCTTCCTCCGTACATCGGAGCGGTACAAATGCGAGACATGATCTGCGTTCCTTGGCCACAGGAAGCGCTGCATGGACTAGCAAGCCAGGTCGACCATATCCCGTCGACTGAAACATGAGTGTCCACAGTTATTACTTTAGTCACAGTCACAAGTTTTGTGAGAGCGACGTCGTACGAAAGTCCATTTGGGCTCTATAGTTTCCGGTCTTTGTAAGACATTCTTGAATGGGCAGCAGTGACGTGCTGTGGAGTGTTACAATGGGCATAGAGGTCGTAATGCAAAACAAATGCGCCTTATTGTGTTCTTACGGCATACTTACAGAATACTTACGGCAAACGTACAAGCTTGTAGTTCAAAAGGCAGTGCATACGATGTCATTAGGAATTTACGACACTCAAGTCGTCACTAGGAACCTGGTACAACTTTCACCTGTATCCCTGCTCTCAAAGATTCTTTACCTTTAGGTGATGGGTTTTCATACTAAGGGATTGGTAAAAATCTTTGACAAGACCACCCACTTGGCTGCGTGCTTAAGAACCATTTAAAAAGGCTGTGTTCTACGTACAGACGCTTTCACTATCCCTTCGCACGGTGTGCACAACCGATCTCATATATTTGTGACTGTGTCTTAATTTAAGGTTTGAAGACGAAGTGTGATGTATCACACCCCTACTGTACGCCAGACAAAGTAGGGCTGGATATCCCAAAGTACTAAGTGCTGACCAGGAAAAGGATAAGTTAGCTCTCAACACGAATTACTGGGCAAAACGTGGGCCTGAGACAAGAAATAAGACTCTCGGGATTATGAATATATGAAATGTGTACATTTTTCTGTGTTTTCGGAGATATTGGTCATGGCCAAGATACCGGCGGTATCAGACCGCTTTTGTCTTCACACCAATTGTCATTCTCTATGTGAATTCTGCGTCGTAACGACACAACGTCTGTCGAAGCGACCATGTGCACAACTGCAGTCACAACACATACGCAATACTGGAAGATATAAAGTTTGATTCTCTTCACGAAATGGCTTCCGCAGTTCTATTGCGGAGTGTTTCTGTCAACATTCCATTCACTACATGTGCATGTACAGAATTAATAGTAACAGTGTCTTTCCCCACTTCAAGTTTTGGTAATTATAAGATCAGTATCTGAATTACATTCCAATGAACCATGAAATTCTGTCACTACCTTAAAACTATGTGGAATATCCAAAGCATGAAAGTATATTTTCCACCCAATGTGGTTTATGGGCCCCTTCCAAGAAACTGACTTAAAGTCCATTTTTACTTAAGTCTAAGATTTGTCTCAACTTACAAATTTTGATACTTCGACATCCGGTAATTTCGTCAAAATTAAGAAAACGCTTACGTCAAGCACTTTAATCAAGCTTAAGATCTTTATCATGAATTGATTTTGAGACACATTAAACTTTTATTTTAAAATTTAGTAAAATTTAAGAATTGTCTTAGCTAAGTTTGTTTTGTTGGAACGAACCCCTGGACTCGATTATATATTTATCTAGCATGAGCACACCTCCACTGAAATCAACGGGGGAGTCAGGGGTGGTGGCTCGAACGAGTCCTCCCCCCATTTGGCAAAGTGGGCAAAAAGGTCCCTCTCAGAGAAACAGAAAGTCCAGAAAGTAGAAAACGAGACAAAAGTCCACTGAAAAGGCAGGAACTACCAAAATTCCGCGAATGTGCATGTCATTGCTCTGTACGTACCCCGTTTATTTTGTAAAAGGTCCACATTATCAAAATTTTGAGCCCCCCCCTCCCGTTTTTAAGGCTGGGTGCGGCAACGGAAATTGTCTGGAATGTGACTTCTGTACCACGTGGAATGATGGTGTTTGTTACACAGTTGCTTTCAACCGGTTGGCTCAGTGGTGGGTTGGACGAACCCAACTCGGAGATGTCGGAGTGTGCGGCGAGGGTATTCCACCACTGACTTTCTTTGGCAGTGTTCATCCATGATACTTTGGTCTATGTTAAACAACTTGTAACTACAGTCATGCGGCTACCTTGTGGGTTGAACTAGCTCAAATTCGGACTCAATTATATCCGTCATGCTGATGATCACCACCACTGAAATTGCCTGGCAGTGAAAAATTTAAATATAGTAAATTGTGTAGTCAAAGGTATGTTACGGTAAGTATTTTCCAGAAAAGTCGATCTACACCTGAAACTCAATTTTTAGTGCCATTCTCAAGTCCCGACGCCCCCCACCCCACACGCCCACACTTGTCTGATTGAACCTCCAGATGTCCATTTGCAAGCACCGGGATACCCAGGAAATATTGTGCTGTTCACGAAATTCTTTTTCATGCCCAAAATCCTCGCGATCCCGGTCTATATTTAAAGAATTGCGCGTGACAAGAGGTGGTCACAGACCGCTCCTAGTAGCCAGCATATCTACTCGCGACTATCGAAACTCCTCAGCTCCTTACAAATTCAGAAATTTTAATCTAGCTTCACTGATTCGCTTAGCACGTAGATTCTCTTACATGTCAAACGCCCTTATGGTTCATACAACATGAGCTGGTAGGGGTAACATGTTGTTGTCCCTAACATGGTAACAATTAATTATGGTAAATCTCACTACATACTGGGGCAAAATTGTCTTGAGCAGCTTTCTTCTTCACTGTTCAAGTCGTTGATACAGTGTCCGTGATACTTTGGGCGTGGGTTGTCACACTGCCGTTCTCTCCTTCGAACACCTTTAAAGCCGCAGGAGTGACTACAAGCACCCCACTCTTTCCACTCCCCCCAGAAACCAATCACTGAAAGCGGGAACAAAGCAGCGCTGTCCAAATAATGTTAAGATTATGTGGAACCCAAGAAAAATGACCCAATTTGGTTAACTTTGGAACATCGCATCTGAGTAAAAGCTGATCAGATTCAGGTGAAACTTTCAGATACTGTGCTTAGGACTTGTTTTCAAAATCTACCACTTGGGCATGGGGGCTATAAAAGTTAGGACTTAAAGGATGTTTAAGGAAAAGCTCCAACGATGCATATTAGAAGCGAGTTGATAATTTAAAAAAGTGTAAAGTGCTTTTTAGATTTCGTCATGATCATTCATATCAAACAAAATTTGGTCATGTTACCAATGACATTACTTTGCTATGAATGTACATTTTCATGTACATTATCTTTGTTTAACTTTTCTTAAAAGTATACGGATACGTTGGGCGAGTTAATGGGAAATGGGTACATGAATGAAGCAAAAAGGCAATTTCTATTAGCTTTCTACTTACACAAAATATATATTTTTACCGAATTGAATTCTATAATTTTATAAATATTTGGTTAATTACTCAGGTCCTATTTTCACTTTAAATACCAGTTTTCCCCTCATCCACGTCCACTGAAATATCTGACCAACTAATTCGCGTGTAATGGTTATATTGACTTATATCAGCAATTGTATTTACAAGACATCTCACCGTAAGATTTTTAACTTAGTAGAAGCATTTTTATGCTAAAAATTGAAAGCCTGTAGAGTTTATTTTGTGACATTCATCACATTGATTGGGTCACTTGGTCATGTGTTTCTAGTAAAACTTAGCGAAAAACAAAGCTATTTCTATAGAAAAACTACGGTATCAAGAACATGGAGAAGTGTCTTTATTTAGATGTAAAGATAAAATCTAAAAGTCTATTCTACATTTTCCGAAATTATGCTTTTGTTTTCTTATAATGCAATGTTTTTTATTGGTAAACAGAGCAAAAATACAAAGACATGTAAGACAAAAACTAGACATTCTCACTCTTAACACGCACACACGCACCCCCGCCCCCCAACGACCCATGCAAAACGGAACATTTCAAAAACAGTTTCTAACAGAGGTTTGGATGATAGCGCATGAAGCACAATACCTAAAGGTTTCGTATAAGTCCTGCCAGCTGTTTCTGAGATACGATGTTCCGGCAAAGTATGGGCACGGATACTCCTTCACATGATGTTGTGG
>NMRA01000501.1:143918-172211 GCA_002633005.1 Phoronis australis | reverse complement strand
GACTTTTTGTCTCGTTCAAGCCCCCCGAGCCCCCTGGGTGCGCGCGTGGGAGAGTGCAATCGAGTTTACCCTATGCTGGAATGTCTAAGAAATAATGGGATGTTCTAAAATTATATTACGATTTTGTGGTAGTGATGAATTGCTTTCTTCTTCTTACATGTGTAACACCCACTACACCAAACAATTATTCACATTGTTAGTATCCTGGTGCATTGAATAAGGAACACATGCGAAATTGGGTGGAGGTGAAACCAGCAGTGAGCTGGGAGCAACATGTTTGTCAATGGTCAGGGGAGCAACCAAAATTTATTACAATGGGAATGGCTCAACACCCATGTGGCATACCCCCATTGGTTTTTACCTGTTTAGCACTCCTCCCATGTAAGCCCCCTGGGAGATGGTCAACACCGCCATTTGGCGCCCACATGGTTTTTGCCTTGTACCCCCTTATCTGTCACCTGTGGGGAATTACCCTCTGAACCCCCAGGAGCAATCATTCAAATTTTATTGTCCATGGAGGTATGAACTGTTATATGGAAAGATAATTTGCCTTGTTAAGAACTCAAACATGAAACAAGACCGTGATAGACTTTGAAGGGAGCTTCAAAAGAATAAAAACAAATACACTTTAATATTGATTAAAATACACATTTTCATTCTCATTCGATTATAAGTGGATGTTAGTTTACGTATTCTAACCACTTTCAATCACACAGTAATTTTATTGCACGTTGAACGCCATTAAAGTATGAATTCATCAGTGTTTACATTGTTCGGACTGCGCTCCTAAGTAAGTATTGATTATTCACCGCTTGGAACGCTAGTGTTTCGACCGGTAACCATTGCGGCGAATGGTAAAAGGGCGGAGTGAACTCTCCTATACTCGTACGCTCCTTGCTCTAATTTTACACCTGGTGACTGTTGAGGTTTTTCTTTCATTGTGTTTTTTGTACGAAATTGATGATTTTAAGCATTTTGATACTGAAAAGTACGCTTGATTAGAGAAAAACGAGAGGATCGGTCCGGAAAGATACACTTTCTTAAAAAGTATTCTCCAAATCGGTAATAGCAATCCTCACCAATGAAAAACAATACAACTACATGGAGTAACGAAACAGTCAACCCAACCACATTCGGAGCATACTGATTGACCGGTATTTTCATTTTTATTTTACGCGCCAAGCATTGTCTTAAACAACGGTAAAATGTCGGATCTTCTTAAGCAGCTAAAGCACATGTATCAAATCTAGTCCAGGTTTACAGCGGTTAGGTTTTGACCGAGGTCAGGTAATAGCAAGTTTATTCTAATGGCAGTGGAACTCACCCGGACAAGGGAGGGTGTTACACTCTCTAATGTTGAATTTCTGCTGCTCGCCCGGACAGTCCTTGCCACCGTACTGTGGAGGGGGATTGGTGCAGGAACGTGCAATGCTTCTCTTGCCTCCCCCGCATGTCTTCGTACAATGGCCATGTAATTCCCACTCCGTCCACTTACCGTCGGCTGCGAAAAACAAATTTACAATTCGGGGTATTTCATCTTCGGGGCTGCCGTGGTTTTTCAAAAGCATTACCAGACGGTTGTCGTTTGACTAGGCCAAACATCCGGGAAATTTGAAGCTAAGAAAATATCCGAGGTGTTACCGATGCCTCTGACTCTGGTTGACTCTCTAGCTGGAACCTTTTTAATGTGTAATAATCGAAATAACATGTCATATCGACAACGTTTTCGAGTTGTGTTACGTTGTGTTACGTGTAGGCCTACGAGTCTACCGCCTGGATAATTGATACCGGCCCCACCTTGTTCTTTCGGTGTACAAGACCCGAAACACGAAACACAGCCTATTCCATAAAGCTACACTGTATGATAAAAAGCGACCAATCTTTCAAAACCAGGCACTTACCGGGACTTCACGGCAGACAAATTTACGGTTGAATTTGATTGCTGCTCATTCTTACAATTAAAACCTTTAAACTGGGTTAAAATTTATAACATCGCTAGTGACAGTTATCTAAACTTTGACAAACTACGCGGTTTCTATGGGCTCTGACATGTATGTGAAGACATACTTGGGCAATTCCTCTCGTGACAGACCTCAGTCTTCTTATTCAGTAAGGGTTGTTCACACTGCCCGCCGTGCTTGGGTGCTGGGTTACTGCAGGTGCGTGTCAGCACCCTTTCTCCATTACCACACGTTAGTGAGCAAAGCCCTTTTCTCCACGGACTCCAGTTTCCCGGCTCTGGTCGAAAGAGTCAAAGTAAAGACGCGCGTTACAGCAAACTAAAAGAGCACGACAAAGACAATATATCCACAGCGTAATATTGACTACTTTTAGTTTTGGTGAAGTGCAGAGACGTGAAGCAGTTATAGATCAAAACGTTCACTGGAAATTGACTTAAACATGACCAGAGGGTTACACGGCGGTTTGAATGAACTTTCAACGTTTCGTAAAATGACGTTTCTAGTGCAGTGGGCGTGAACACAAACTTTACTCTCATTTGATCTTCCCTTCATGCCAGCAATTGTAGGATGACACTTGGCTTACCTCAGAATCAAGCTGTTGCCTGGTGGTTTGGTAAGTGGCCCAATCACACCCAGCAGAATTAACGAGGAACATAATATTGCAAAATTAAACAAACGTTTGAGTTTGTAAAAGTCGCATTCCTTGTCGAGATTTCAAAGTTCAAAAATCTAAACACTTGTGCTTTTCACGAACTATTCAAATATGCTATTTACAAACTTTCAAACGAAAATTTAAAAATGCTATTGTTTATCTAATGTGTTTATGATGGTCTCATTATCTAGAGCACAATAACACCAGCAGCCTGGTGCAATGTAATTATCCAAAACAGCATGGTGTCTTTGATCTGAACCGGTAAATTCTATGGTGCGGAAACTAGTCGAGTTGCCCAATCTCGACCGGTTAAGGTGGCAACCGGTAGGATTCTTTTCATGTTTAAGACAAACTCAGACTCCAGAGCAATTGACAACCATGCAAACCCTTACATTACGTAGAAATTCTGTTATTGCTCCAACTTGAAATGGCGACCACTAAAACTTACTCAAACTCCTTTAAGCGTACTCAGTCTAGACAACAATTATCGAGTTGCTGTGGACGTCTTTCGCGCCATAAAACAAGGGAACAGTGTCCAGGGCTGTCAGTTCTTAATTGCAAAAATTCGGTTTTTATTGCTTCCAATACCTTGTGTTCGCTCCCAGTCACATTTAAATGCCGAATATATATGTCACTAGAAAAGCGAAGGATCACCCTCAAGCATAGACTCCAACGGAGTGGAGATTTACTTTTGTACAAAGGCGACTGTGTCCATCGTTATTATGCACCTGTGTAGGTTGTATTATCTGGACAACTCCTATTAGTAACAGTAACGACGGACTACTCTTACCCGGAATACACTTGGGCACGTAGCAATACTGCCAGCGGGTCTCCTGTCCCTTTTTTACATCAGTCACGTTTGGGATGACTATCAATCTGCTGGTGCTGCTGCCCCGACGATCAGCTGGTCTTGTTATATAGCACCAGGGCTGCTTCTCGTTATTGTTCACATTCCGACAGTAGTTTTGAACCTACAAAGGGCGGTCAAAGTTTCATACTTCATGATCTCATTAAATTTCTATATAACCAATAAGATATCAAAAGAGAAACTCGATCATAATTACTACGGCTGTACCACTGTTCTTTTGGAATTATCAAACGTGAACCTAGGCCCCTAGCGGACACGCAAGGAACCAGCGAGTTCGTGACACCTCAACAAGTCGCGCGGAGTTCAGTTGTGTGCACGCTTCCGTCTGAAGTAGCGAAGCATTTTAGCTGGATCCACCGCGGAAAAAGCAAAGATCCGTAGCCGATTTTTTTAGGTAACTAGCGTCTTTACTCTAAGATATGTTTTGAAATGATTAGAGAAAATGTTATGGTACCGCACCCCTGACATTCAGGCATATCAACGTGCTACGTTTTTACCTCGTGTTATGACACGTGACTACCGGGTGTGACGTACAGCCAGATAGACACTCTAGGTCAGGTGTCAAGCGGCAAGCGTTTCTTGACTGAACTGGATAAACTTTTGTCTCTCACTCGTGCAACCTGAGTTCAATTCCCGGAGCCATCGAAATTGTCTTCATCTGTCATGCCTTGTCTTCCGATTATTATTCGCACATTTGTAACTTGAATTTGACTGGTGAAAAATAAAGTTGTCTTGCGCACGTATTCATTTTAAAAACGATCAACACGTTTTCCATTCCCTTGTGAGTGCTTTTATGGACGGCACTGTAGTTTGGTTGACGACGTACTCGAACAGTGTACAGTATCAGAAATTGCGTGCAAGCAGTACGCTCCCAGCATGTCTTGCGGCACTCGCGCAGATGTGTTCAATAGGCCTCCTAGATATCCATATTTCAGCATCGCAAAAGGAGCTCTGATGCAGACCTCAGCACTGACCTTGTTCCTACCCACAATACGAAAGACTGCCGTCTTCTGTAATGGAAATTTTTGCTGAAAGACCCACCCACATGAGCTTTATTTGGTGTCAATGGTCTCTTCAAAACCAGATGGACTGAGGGACATGAATTTCTAGAAATGTCCCATGCTCTCTTTGAGTATATCTTCCCCACGTTTGATGCTATGGTAGTACCCAATCAATATCCCCAGATTGAGGAGACAAGAGATGCAAATTGGTCTTGGGATGCATCGTTCTTGACAAAAGCACAAAATTTGAAGAAGTCCATGATTAGCGGGTCAAATATAGTTTCGCTTCTGACTCTTTTGAACGGACTTGACAACCTCAAGGGGCCTAGTGCCAAGCTGCAAAAACGAGACGCTGGCGTTGTAAATGCTTACAAGCTCATTGACACAGCAGTTGACGAAGTACAAGCATTGAGAACAAACAACGATGACGTCTGGGTTGAATGGTTCCAAGATGCGCAAACCACAGCTGAGAATATTGGATCCGTTATCCAATTTTCTCGGCAATCCAGACACCATAAGCATAGGGCAAACGTTCCTGCAGAAACACCCAGGTAATACATTGCAATTTTACACGTTTTATACATAATTTCTTTTTCTGACTTACTCCTTTCTTTGATGCTTGTGTACAATTAAAACGAAAAAAGAAAATTATTTTCGGACATGCTAAATTTACCCACTAAAGCAGAGGATCTGCGAGCACAGAGAAGACGAATCTATTTTGTATTTCCACTTTGCTCTTTATCTGCTTTTCTATGTCACGTAGTGCGAAGTTAAATTTGCTGTCAATACTTGTTTGTTCCAGTGAGTAATACAGAAGAACCGTGGGAATACCCTTCCTAGACAAGGTGTAGCAGCAGCTGACCACCAGGTTATCGAAAGACGACAGGCAGGTGGAAGCTGTCATGTCCCTTGTGCCATTAGTGGTTAGCAGGATGAGAGATGCAGAGTTAGACTCACTGGAAGATCGGCTCCATGTCTGGGACATAGACTTGCCATCACCAGACTCCTTGAAGGTGACTCCCTTCTGACCATTGGCATTTTGAGTAACACGTTGTCTCTTCTGTTAAATTACCGATTGTCCTAAGTAATATTAGAAACATAAAAGTATCCATGTCTTTGCTCTAATTTCAGCGAGAGCTCCGACGCTGGTGGTCCTTCTGGAATAGTCGAAATCTAGAGGAACTGCCAAGTAGCTTGCGTTCAGCACTTGAGCACGCAGAGGGCGACATCTTTCCAAACGTCAGGGAGCTGATATTGATAGGATGTGCATCCCCTATTGGATCCTGTGAGGCAGAGAGGCGTGTGAAGACACATTTATTTGAGGGCTACTATGTCTGAGGAAAGGCTTGATGAGTTATCTCTGATGGCCTTGCATTACGAAACAACGAAAGGACAAGACACGTCACTGGTCGTCAAGCGCTTTATCCAGCGCAACCCAAGGCGTGTGTTCTGCAAGTCTATCTTGTGTGACTGAAAGTGCGCCAAGCTTTGTCACTGATCCATAAAATACGTATATGAACAAGCACTGGCGATCAAAAAGTGTCAATGGAGCAGTTTTCAATGTAGTGGTCACCTGATTTTGTCTGTCATTGTAGATTTTATGGGAACAGCTCATGAACATAGGTATTGCCGAAGTGCTTGGAGTATTCACGAGTCGTGCGGAGGGGTGCTGTTCTTTTTGAAGAGTTCTCCCGATCTACTTTTATATTTTGGAACCACGACGAACTCGCTATTTTGCTGTGAGCTACATAACATACGTTATACATCTGTTTACCACAATGCTTTGTAAAATTATTTACCTCAGTCAGTACTTTTTGTTGAGATATTTAGCACAGTGTACTTTTTATCTAGCGACAGACCAGACCAGCTTATTTGTGTATTGACTCTCAGTGTATATCTGGTCCATCAGCGAATTGATCTTGTACATCTTTTCACCACGGTGTACAGCTGTTTTGGTTTTGAAAATGTTTTAGGTAGTTTTTCCGGATACATTTGACGTTTTTTAGTTGTGACAGTGTTCATTGTCGTGTTCAGTAATATACTTTGCGCTGATATCACCATTGTTCCTCATTTTCTGGTAACGAGACAGAACATTTGTTTGTTTCCGGGCATAACAATGCCAGTCATTGTTCTTAAACAGCTGGAGGCTGTTGCCACGCGATCATCTGATTAATTGTTATGTATTTACGTGGCTGTTGGTGCTCCTTATGCTCTTGAACATTTGGTAGTTGCTAAAAATGGGTGTGTGTTGAATTGTGTTCTTACAAAAATTTTGCTGGTGGTGTGACTCATACCCGGATGTGCATAAATATGGTTTTACGGAACTTACGAGGCAAGTTCATTAAAACAAAATCGACAAGGGTTTTAAATCAACTTCAGAGACACGTTAAGTGCCACAAAATCCCCAGAATACCTAGAAATTGCAATATTTGGCTACAAAAACAAAAAAATCTCTTACACGGGCGGGGGAAGACACCCTCCCGACCTTCCCCCGCTCTGCACTACGCGCCTCGGTTTCGCCGTGCGAATTCTGAACCCCCCACCCCCGTTACTGAAAACGTAGATCCGCCATTGATCTTAGGAGGCCATCAGGCACTAGCCCAAGACTACGTGCATACATGTACGTCAATAGCTTAATGTCCGTTCGAATACAAATGGCACTTTAAGAAAACAAATTGTCTCTCGCGAAGAAACTACTTGTAACTCCAAATGACGGGAAAATCACAAAATATAAACTTATTTGGTGGTAGTAATTGGATAATTAGGGAATAGTTTTGTGACATTTTACGATCCAGTTCGTCAAAATTACCAGTGTTTCAGCGCCTATAGCTGAAACACCGAATTGCTCCATTGAACACGGATTGCAGTGTGCCTCTATGGGCTCCACGCATCCTTCACTGACATTTCATGTCCTAGTCCATTGGTGTTCAAATTTTAATCACCACGGGCTTTAAAGAGGACTGTCCCTTTCCTACGAAATGACGATACAATGTCGTTTTTTTCTTTGTCAAATTATTGAGATAGCACCGTCGGTTATTCTTGATTTACTTGGTCCGATAAAACTATTTAAAGCCACTCAAAAGGTTAATGGCACCTGGTTCAATAAACCTTTCTGCAACGTAGAATAAAGTCCGATTGTTGCAGCAATAGCCGTGAGAGAGCTTCTTTAAGGTGAAACTCTGCCGCCCACCACAGTTTGCCAGCGCATTGTGCTTAATGACGCTCCTGCCCAAGCTCAGTCGATGCACAGTTCCTCCAGTTTTGTGTGGCGTTACCGTGTACATTACGACATATAATTTTATATGTACAGTCGTACTATGTACGGAAATTAAATGACGTATTGTATCGAATGAGCATGCTCCTGTTATGGCGATACCAGCGGAAGGAAACCCTGCCGGCATCAATACAAGAAGACCAACGGCAACCCGTTTGAGTCACATGGGCCAAAAATCATTTACAAAATAATGAACTTTAAAACTGAGATTGGCGATCGCGGCAATAGCCTGATATGGCAAACTGCCACGTGTCCGTTTGCAAGCCGCAGCTACTGTGGGCAAAGCCTTCCTGAAGGAAACCCATGGGTAGTTATTCGGCTATCACTGAAACTATCTGCTTGGACGTTTATTACAATGTGATTATAAACTAAGTTTCAATTACTTCCGCCACAGTCGATGCTCCTAGAGCGCTTGGATTGTGGCCGAAAATGTGCGTGTTCGGGGACTGTGCTGTCCATCTCTGACACGATACGTTCTTGCCAGTGGCTTTAAGTCGTGATATTGTCACGTTTATCTTGCCTCGATAACGGAGACCTCGGGGCCAGTCGTCTGCTTCGATACAGTCTTGTTCTGCAACTAGAAACAGCAAACACTAAAATGTCAACAGCAAGCAACCCCAACAACACGGCTCACGCACTCATGAACACAGGTCCCCAAGAAATAATTAATGCAGTCCAGGCACCTGTTAGACAATGGGGCTATTCGGAGAATTCTCCTCGCGGTGTCGCTGCTGTACTAGTGGTGATTGAATTGCGCATGCGTCGCTGTCTGCATGTAAACAACTGGTAAAAGATGGAATTTTTATCAAAATACGTCGTCGCGCTAAGCCTTATTACTGCTAANCGGCGAGTGCCTCAGTTAACAGGCATCGGTAGAATAATCATGGAATAATCGTTAAAATGATCACAAACCTTACCTTTGTATGAGGTCGTGCTTACTTCCCCTCATAGAAGCACCCTTTTTACGCAATCTCAGATTCAGTTGGCACGGCTGCAAGCCATTTCACCATGTATTTAAAGGGCTCGCGAAATCGAGGCTGTTAATCTATCACCACTAGTACACGCACGCCCTCTAGTTGTAGATTTTCCGAATAGCAACATTAAGTGACTCAAAATGCGTGAGCAGTCGTTGCGAGGCCTTCAGGCGTTTTGTTCGGGTAACATTTCAAGACTGAAATATTGCGAATAGTGTCCATATTGTCAACAACCTTGTTTATGCTTTACTTATAGTCCGTGACTCGATCTCAAGCTACTGACCGGGGCTACATGTCAATGTATTAACTTCCCTTTATCTCGGCCGTACATGTACGTTCACAAGTCATCCGAGTCAAACAAAACCTTTGATGTAATGTCTGATCTATGCTCTAGCCATATCTGGGCAACCCTGACTTGTGATGAGCTTCAGAGACACTTTAGTAACTGTTACATTATTTGTACAGTCATCCGTTAATTAATAACCTGGGGTCTAGCAATAGGTGGCGCTCTATTGACTAACGCTGTAGCTGCTGATTCTGTAACTCATACTCAGTTGCAACTTTAACTCGACTCAGCAAGTGAATTTAACCAACTGTCACTAACTCGTACCTGGGTAATATTTATAGTCTCTTAGAATGTTCTGAAATTCACGAATTCAAGCACATTGTAGAATTTTCCTGAATCTATCCAGTCATTCTACAAATACTAGGCTCTAAAATGTTCCAGACTAATTAACTGGAATCTTCTAGAATCTTCTCTTTTACTCAAATTTAAAGAAATTGCACCATCACTGGTCTGACCTCGTGGGTCCTGTCAATCAAGCGTTATCTGCTAGTAAACAAACAAAACAATAAAAGAAAGCAGTCTACTTCTGACATTGTGTCGAGTGCGCAGAGTGACTGCACGAGAACATCGGACAACAATGATGACATAACACAGATATTTGGCATACTGCTTATTGGAACACCTAGGTGGAATGATTAATAACTAAAATGATTTTTGTTTGAAAACCTAGCAACATCTGGAACGTTTTAACAATTGAAAATCTTGTTGCCTGATCGTGGAAACTCCTTTTTTCTGGAGTTGAAACTGTACGGAGTACATTTTTGATTATACCAACAAACTACTCATGTTAAAAAATGAAAAACACATTTGATAGAATTTCATTCAAACAATTCGAGAAAGAAGGCAGTAGCGTATCCACAAGCACATTAGATGTCCGTCCCTCTTGTTTTTGTTTTTGTTGTTGGCCGTGCTGGTTACATGCGTATAAAATAATACCGTAACGGTGGTTCCTAAAACTTTGTTTATGACACGATACGATACGAATACCATAATTTACGAATACGATTAAACCTGAAACAATTGATAAAGATAATAAAAACCTCTAATACAAATTGAAGTACGAATAACATCATACTAAAATACAGAAAACTGCATGTCTGATGATATATCAACTCACAATTAGGCAAACACTAGTTAGCAGAAACTTGTAGTTACAACAATTTCTATGAATTAATCAAATAATCAAAGAACTGAGAATAATTGTTTCTAAAGACAAAGTTAATAGTAAAACATCAAGAAATAAAGTTGTCTCTTACCAACCCTGGGTATCTGTAATATTTTTGAAGCAAGCAACCTCTCTCCAAGCAATATGAATTCTAGAGTAGCTAACAGAACATTTATACGGAATACAAGAAAGGTGGGCGAGATAGTTCAAAACATGAAAACCACAAACTTCCTCTAACGTGCTACCTCTAGTTCCAAAACAATTATTTGAATAAAGTTGCTGGTATCAAAACCATTCCCTAAATAAAGTTGTGGACTCCAACAATGAAGCCAAGTCATTATCAAATATGGTGTAGGCAGACAAAAGTTAAGTAATTTCGATGGATAATAGTTCTGATTATTGTTGTTGTCGGAAATGCCTCATCCCAAAGCTGACAGGTTTCAAAGACTTTAAAGTTACACAACTAGCAAAACAAGGCACAGTTGTTATAACAAACATCCCACAACTGGTAAAAGACACGTGTTGAATCACTTCCTATGCACTCATAGGAGGATACAAATGTTGGAAAACAACCAATATATTTAATTAATTATACATCGTCACTAAAATTACGTAACTTTGCTTTTAATTACACTAATTTTCTACATCAAGAAATGTCACCAACAAAGGCGTTTGGTGTGTGAACCGTTTTCTCCCTAGTGACAAATACATGTACCATGCAAACTCATGAAATACGACGCCGCTTTTGTAAAATGTAACAATGACACATTTCTCGCATATGCATTCGACGTAGATTGTAACAACTGCATAAAATATAACAACTTGTTACATTTTAGGAGAGGCCTAGCAACGTAAACAATGTAAGTGTAATAGTTGTTACATTTTACGAAATTGTTACATTTAACGGCGTATCAACCACGAACCATTTCACGGAAAACTGGAAAATAAGGACGGTTGTCCTTAAAAGGTGGCGCTAATGGAAGCAACAACAAACAACTACAGTATAGACACATGCAACTTCGAAAAGGAGAGTGATCGTGGATTCAATGAAACTACAGTACACTGTAAATAAGTGTAAGTTTAACTAAAGGTCAAAATCTTTTTGCCAGCTATGTTTTATGGGTGGGAACATTGTTTGATTTCTAGGATTTTACTCGACTAGTAGAACGTGTCAGAAAGTCCGCCCAAATTTGAGTACTATTTTGGAAAATAGAAAAATGCGCAATAAACTACATCTACGGACCGCATGCCTTTTATTCACAGCTATAGACGTAGTGTGGTGCAACTGGACAATTACGCTGAAATATGGACTAGATTAGATAGGATTGTAGATGAGATGTAGAAGAGCTGCCGAAAGATTTCAAGTTTTTGAAATTGCCAGAAACTTCGATCAAGCTGCAGACTTTAGTGATTGCTTTGAATTTGAGATGAGAGAGAAGAAATGTGTCAGGTTTAAGTTTGTGGTGGACGGTACACGTTATCGCCGAAAGAAAGTCAGCTAAATCTATAGTATGCTACGAAAGTATCTAGGATATCGTAAAGGGAGCAACAACGATTCGTGACGGAGAAGCACTACCAACAACATGCTGAAAGGGGGAGGGGTTCTTGTCATCCCTCCCCCTCGTCTGCCTGTACAAGTATATCCTGACGAAGGTATGAAGCAGGCCAGTATTATGACAAGTACACTGGTGAAGAACACGCCTGTCCATTTTCCAGGAAATTGAATTTGTAATGTAATAGCAAACACGAGTGCACAGAAAATGTGATCTTTGGGAAATAATAATCATGTTTACGTTTTTCTCTGTAAAGGTGTCTTTTGTACCTGAATTTCATTGCGACACTTTTCAGCAGTTCAAGCTCTTCAGACAAGCCAGGCAAACACTTCAAGTCCACTGACTAGGGCTGTTTATTCAATCGCAGCTGATGTACCTTTAGCAATACGTATGCCTTTAAGAAGAGTCGCAGTGTTCTCAAACGCAACCACTGATTGTTACCTCTGGATATAATTTTCTAATAATTAGTATGCGTAGGCAAGAGTCACTATTTCCATACACGCCCTCTGTTGGTGTAGACTTACAACAAGACAATTATAAATGTCATTTATGTATGCTTATACAACTGTTACCTACCGCAAAATTTCTTGACCAGGCATGCGGCAATCACTGACACGGAGACACAAAGAATGTCTGAAATACAACCGTAAACAGTAAAGGAGCATGCCACCAAAGCTACGTAGTTTGGATCAATACAGCCCAGGGACGTGTTTCATTAAAGCAGAAACCCCGGTTTAAAACAGATATCCCGGAGTTGAAAACAGACTCCCTCACCATACCATCACCTGGGGACTTCAATCCATGTTAAAAAGACATGAGGGTCAATTTAACTAGATGACTAGTAGCCATCTCATTAAGAAAATTCATATGGATTTCCTTTTCTTGTCTGCCATTAAGGCGTAGCCTACTGCTACTCTAAATTCGTGACCATGTATCATACTACCGGGATAGTGTTTATCCAACATGACCCTGAGAGTTTTGCCACGCAGATGAAGTGGTGTACATGTATAAGCAGTTTTTTTTGGACTGTCTACAACTGAGCAGTCTTGTCCTTCTTCAGAACCTGAACAAGTTTTGTCGTTGCTAACAAACTTGAAGATTTCTGGCAAAAAAATCTCCACGAGCTCCTTTTTGCCCTGCGTGTAGCAGACTTAAAGGTTCTCAGTGTTTGCCTGATGTGTATGTGCCTGTTTAAATTGTAAGCCACAATTTAGCCGACATCTGAGTAATACACAAAGATCATCGCACTGTAATCTAAGTTGGACTTGTCGAATTGCTAAGGTTTAAAAAAGTGAATTTCCGGTAACACCATGTTACCGTTCGCGAGGCCCCCGACCCAATGAGTGATTGATTGTCATGGAACTTCAGAGCTGTCTCGGCCTTGCAACTCGCGCCGAAATTTCTTGAATACGGACACTATTTTTCATCATCATAAAATAGTATACGTGAGCATGCGACCCATGCCGTGAGTTGAAGACTACACCCGGGGGATTGCCTTGGCCGTTTTTACACTCTTTAATAAAACAGAAAGGTCACTGCAATAGTGACTGTCAAGTCCCCAGACGGCTTTGATACTTCTTAACAAGCACCATTCCACTAGTCAGAAACTAGTCGGATCCCTACGTGCCTATAGGAGGAGGCAGTGTGGCCTGGTTGATAAGTGCCCGCTTTCTTACTCGAGGTCGTGGGCGAATCTCACTAGGTCACACTGCTAAACCCTTGAACCAGGTTTCTAGCTCCTCAGCTCGGTTTTAACCTTATATTAATAAAACATAAAAAATCATTTCCAGGTGATCAGTGCAATGGGCCCACATGCGAGGCCTGCACACGTCCGTCAGTTACAACGTGTGCCAGACCGCCTGCAATTATTTTTTATTACGTGCCTAGCCACCACGCAGGAATCACGCAGTAGCACGCGCTTTAGCATTGGTTGATGTAACCTCGGCAGTTATTGGTTAGGTTTACAACAACGTGAAAAAATGGCGGACTATGAACGATTTCTCGCTGGTTCCCTGCGTGCCGCTAGGTGGGGCGGTAGCCACGCCAGCTAGCACGCAGGTATCACTTAATTTTCCGCGGGAAATTTTTTTACACCTGCGTTTCTGATTGGCTAGTTGAATTCTCAACAGGCAGAGGTTTACGGAAACAAACTGGCATGACTGATGGACTTAAGTGTAGATGTGGTCTCAACATAAATTTTAAGCACCGATTTGTCTGCCCAACACTATGAGACCACATTTACCCTTGCTCCATCAGTCCTGCCAGTTTGTTAGCGTAAAGCGCTGTCTGTTGGGAATTCGACCAGACAATCAGAAATGCCGGTGTAAAAAAATTTCCCGAGAATAATTAAGTGATACCTGGGTGCTGGCTACCACCTAGCGGCACGCAGGGCACCAGCGAGTATCAGAAATAGCGACACATTCATTGCAAGAATTGTTGACTTTTTGTCCTCACCTTCCTTATAGGTTAACGCGACACCTTTCGGCCCAATGTGTTGGACAGAACACGGGATGGACGTAGATTGATTAAAACGGTAAATAGTTTGGAATATGCCTTCAATACCTGCGTATAAATCTCGGGGTCAATGCTAGAGGCGCGACGCCAAGAAACCTTAGCTGGAATTTACAACATAAAAGACCAGAAACTGGGGTCTACTGGAAATCGAACTCGTGACATTTTCCATTCTCCTTTAAAACAAAATCCCCATAATTATGTATTATATTTTACCGACAGCGTAAATGGGTGTGTAATCCCAATTTACGTTTGATAACTCTTAAGTTCAAGCAAATTCGAGATTTGGAGTTCAGGCTAGAATTTATGGTTTTAAAGAATTCCCACCATGCATTTCCTTAGTTTTTGAGGTTTGAATTAGCTAGTATGAAACGAATACCATAAAATCTAACTAAATAACCACGTTTTTATGCCAAATAGTCACGATTTCTTAATTTTGAAGACATTTTTGTTGTTCCCAAGTTTGCCGTCAAGTGATGTAATTTATGCCGGTAGCAATTATGAATTCTGATGTCGGAAATATAGCAAACTTCAAACATCAAGAAATTCACGAAGGTGTAAGAATGGTAATTGATATGTGAGTCGAAGTGTCGTCGCTTTTTTAAATATTGCCCTCCGGACTCTTGAACGCTTTCGGCCGTGGAAATTTCATTTCGGACCCTCGTCCCTTCCGACTATCGAACCAACCTAGTTTTTGCTATTTCTGTGCGCTAAATGGCACCCTTCGATCGTGAAATAATGTTTTAAGTCCATTGAATTTAGCTTATTCACTAACGCGTGGTCTACCATATAATTATGCTATCCCCACAGTGCCGGAACTCCGATACATGTATATTACCCATACTGCTTTGATTGACTGGTGACGCCACCCTAGAGAAGTATTTACGGACTGCTACCAACAATGAGGTTTACATGTACATGTGTAGTCCTGAAAACGTCGAATGTTCGAATGAAAAAGTACTTTTGAAGGTACGGCGTACATTTATATTTGCCCAGGATTTTTAAAAGGGGTGTCGGATCAAGGATTTTTTAAAAAGGGAGCTCAAGTCTATAGTTTGAAAATTCTAGATTTGATATCCCTAAATCAAGGGAAAAGGGGGATCCGGACTGCTTGGCCACCCCTGAATCCGCCTATGCCGCCGTATCCAGTCTTATCCACTGGATAGCTACATGTACATCAGTGTATATGGACTTTTATGCAACCGGGCCCTGATTGGTTTGTTCAACACAGTCACTATTCTAACATTAACACTGATTGGTTCTTAAGATATTTGGCACGTGTTTGACAACCGGACGACCGCGTCATTGACACATCAGCATGTCAGAATCGACTCGTCATAAGATGACGCTGGGTGAGTTCTATAGTTGAAGTGAAAAATATTAAAAGTCATTTTATAGCGTTATTCTGTGGGTTTTGTAACACAGGAAAGTTTGCCACCGACTCTAAAAGAGTGCGGTCGTGACACACACACACATACGCACCATAAGCTAAATGTTTGCAATATATTTCGGGATTACAACTATTATTAAAATCGCTAGGTTTATTTACAAAGATCTCTTGTCTATTAACATTGTCACGACGTTTCAGTTGGTCTATTCTCCAGCCATCGTCCGGTGTTCCTGCGTTCTCAGAAGAACGAGCATGGATACATGTATGGTGTGATTTTTTGATTACATACCTCATCAGGAGTAGTAGAACACATGAGGGCGAAACAAATCAATATCCAGTGGAATAACATCCGAATTCTAGAAAGCGAAACAGGTTGGACCAAGAGAAAGATCAAGGAAGCCATGTACGTGAAAGTACAAGGCAATGTCTTCAGTCGGTCAAGCTGACACCTGGCTCAGTTCACTTACTTGTTCGGTGAAGCAATTGGTCTCAATATCAGGCTCTATTTCATCGCGTTGCACGGACAATTTTAGAAAAACGTGGGCATGGGTCAATTGACCCACTCTGCATCATGTCTGTGGGTCTAGTTTTTTTTTTCTTTTGCGTTTCCTTGTAGTTTAATAGGCCCGTTGACCCGGGTTAAGCAATCGCAGTGGGTAATTGAAATTATTTTGCGTCAGTGACGCGAGATGTGGTCCTAAAATTATTCCTGCGTTAAAAGCCAATCCACACTATTGCTCCTCAAATTTAGAAACAATAACTTTGTTTTTAAGGGCATGTAGACGTCTATACGGCAGCTTTTTAAAATTAAAAGGAATACCTCGAACAGACACGCCCGGAGCCTTCAAAGGAGTACATGTAAGTACGTCATCTAAGTTCTGGAAATTCAGCGTGTGAATTCAAGGTTGCTGTTCTGACTATCTCACCTCGTGCTTTCCATGGCCGAGCTTTATAATCTAAAGTCGTCATCGCAGATGTCGCAAAATCTTGATTGTCAACATTTGCTTCTTGAGCTTACAAATCGCTTATTTTGAACAATCCACAAGAATGAAGGCAATGCTATACTTATAGCGCGTGGCATTGACAACTTAGCACGCGTGACAGCGATGCATAATTCCCGCCATTACACTTGTTCATTTTCTGAACAGCTCCTAAAACGGGATATCCGATACTTATGAAGACGCATCCCGTTTGGTCTAGGTTAGTGTTTTCTTATTCCCACATAAAAATTGTTTAGCATGCGTACATGTAGGCCTACTGTACATGTAGGTCTCCGTGAGACTGCTGTGCGTTAACTTGGAATCTTGCTTTATCTTAAGATTGCGTATGAGTGAAATTTTAATTGAAGACATGAGGAAACTTGACAAATTCATACAAATAGTCAAGCTCATGTTTATTGAAATTTGCTCTGCACTAAATCAAATTACAAGTTAATTAAATGACGGGAATTTTAACCATTCTTTTTTAACTATTGGTTATCTTCTTCATAAACAATAACTGTTAATTAAAGGCCTTCCTGGTAAAACGTTCGTATAGATAACAATTACCGTGCGAGAACATTATCAAGACGCCTACACTTTGTTTACTGTTTTAGCTATCCGTTCGCTCTTGGCGCTTTCCACGACAAAGACGTCTACCTGGCAGCAATATCCTTCTTCTACATTTACGCAGAAGTGGTCATTTTGTTTGTTTGTTGGCTTGCAGCAGGGGGTCAAGATTGTAACTCTCTCTAAATTTGAACCGGAAGTTTTCCTTGATTGCATGTAGGAACACAAGGTAGTTCTTCATCAAAGTTTCCTTAAGGGAATTTTTTTTTGCAAATAACCAGTTTGCACAATTTAAATCTGAATGAACTGTTGTTGTATTCTCAATAAACAGCAAACAGATATCCCAAATATAAGCCCATGGGCGTACTTTCGAAGTCACAGTCTACAGTTCGTAGGGTTTCCAAAAAATGAACACCGTCAGTGAGAGCTAAGCACAGACAAGGCTTCATGAGAAACGGGGAAGTGTTCATTCAATACTTTTTTATCTTGTTTACAAAATAAACTCGATTTTTTTTAAACAGCAAATATTTATTCTCAATCCATTTCGATGTCGGTGACAAATTCTCCGTTTACAGGTCCCTTGTTTCCCAATGTACGCTCGGTCTAATATTTGGGGTTACTAGAAAGGTAAATACATACCATCTTATTTCGAATATACACCCTTGGACTTACTACAGATATATGACACTGTGAAATTAAAGTTTTCTTGATAGCACACAACTGGCGAAGTAATAGCTTTACTCTGTTGATTACTGACGCTAACAAAACATCCCTTAACAGTTGTAGTAGTATCTCTACCTGGCTACGTTTTGTGAATGTTTTAGCCAAAATCACGCGCTCCAGATGGAAATACACGTCGATATCTCAAGGAGTCTCACGAGATCATGCTTTTTAGCGTCGTTACTAACGTGACTGGACTCCATCCAGGTTTCCATGCTACATCTAGTTCCTCCGATTGTGTAGTCAATAAAAGTTAATGTACAGGTACATATATAAAAGTGGCTTCATTCTTTCAAAACGTGATCAATTTGTACGTGTACGATGGTGTATCAGTTTCGTTAATCACAACTACATGATGTACATTTTGCAAGTTTCGCTTTTACATTGAACGATTCACGCCGACAGAACGAAGCACTTGAATCTTACGAATCACACATTCAGGAGTCGACGCCCGGGGTCCCAGTATCACGAACTAAGTATGGTAGCGTTCCAAGTCCCGGCAAATCTCTTGCGAGGAAGGCGAGAATACGCAAGACTGCCCAAAGTCTCGCCAGCCATGGCAAGAGTTTGCGAGTATGCTCGAGACCTTACTTTAATCTAGCAAAATGGCGGCCATTGAAGTGATTAGTCGGTGAGGTTGGAATGTTGATTTATATTTCCGACGACTTTTCTTCGTTTCATATTGGCGGAAATGGTCTACATCAAAACTTCGTTTTTGTGACCGTTTGTTCTAGGATGAATGGTGACCAAGGTATCAATCTATCTAACTCATTTGGCTAAATGGGATACCGAGGATGTGGGCGCCATTGGGTACCCGGTGCCACGGACGGAGTGTAAGGCACGCTTTCAGTTGAGTGCATATCAAAGTTGACGTTGTCAGATTGATTGAGCTAAGGTTAGTACGAACAGTAATACAATGATTAATTAAGAAGTTTACTGGGCTCGACAACATCGGCTGGCCCATATAAAACAGGTGCAGTTAACATTTTGTTTAATCACTGGATAAGTTTTTATGATTGCTCATATGATAATTTTGTGATTATATGACTTTCAGGAAGAGATGCGTTAACGAATATTGTTACTTGTTACCAGCTGCAAGATTTGTAAAAAATTATGTACACGAGATTCTATTAATAGGTTTGTTGTTGAAATTAATTTAACTGTAACTTACATGAAACTTTGCATCGAGGAAGAATTGTCATCAATAGAGGTCACGAAGTCTCCGAAAGAGGGAGTGTTTGTCCATTCAAAGTGGGAATTGTTTTTTTTTCAGGTTGTTGACATCGAGACCGGTGAAGACTTGTGACCGAACCGAGAAGGGGAGTTACTTATCCGGGGGCCTCAAGTTACAAAAGGGTATTGGAACAACGAGGAAGCAACCAGCCGAACGATTGATCAAAATGACTGGTTTCATTCAGGTAGGCCTGACACAAGGTGACTATTTGAAGACTGAAAGTAAACTCACTGCCATTCATATTAAATTATTTCTTTTTATCCGTCATCCGTCGTACATATCGTGTGCCGATTTTTGCAGGCGACAGTGCATGCTACACGGATGAAGGATTGTTTTATATCACCGACAGATTAACGGAAGTGATTAAATATAAAAAATTCCGTGTAGGAAATAGTGACATGATGAGAGGTGGGGAGAAGATTTACCAAATGTAGAAGTAAGTTAAGTAATAAAAAACTCATATTTGCTAGTCGCATTACTGCACTAATTCGCTAAACGCGCGCACCAGCGGAGCTGGAACATTTGTTACTGAGTCACCCCTGTGTGTACGCAAGCGCTGTCATTGGCTTACCTGGTGAAGAGGCTGGAGATTACCGGGAGCGCCGGTACGTGGTACTGAAGCCAAATTCGGATATCCAGTGAAGTTGACATCCTGGAGTATGTGAATGGTAAGTACTCAGGACTGCGTTCCGTATACACAAGAAATAGGCTCACCCAAGTCTTCACGTGACATCACCTTGCGTTACAAGCAAAGCACGTGATCCACAAGTTTTGTATAGTGTATCTTGTGTCTAGAAGGCAGCCTCACATTTCTTGAGTGACTTTAAAACAATATGATAGACACCTTGAAATGGTGCCTGCGCACAAGTGGAATTGCTTAACATTTCACGTGAGCAGCTTGCAATGCGCATTCTTTTAAAATTTGTAATTTTCACTTTTCTCAAAATATAGGAACCCTTGAAGTTGTCTAATGGTCCCGCTTGTACCCAGAGTGAAACTTACCGGGGGTTTTAAAGATAGGCTCATCTTTAAATACGCCCAGACTACTTTTTACAGCTATGCCCAGGGTGAATATTTGAAAACATGAATGGTTGAATCCTAAAATTAGTTCCTGATCCATGGTAGGACACCAAAGCCGTAACTGAATTACCGGTAATAAACTTCTTCTCGTGGAGACAGCGCAATATAGAAACCATTTCCAAATATTTATAAATGTATATTCGGGTTTGACGTGGTCCATAAACTGATATTTAAGGATCTACGCCTCGGATTGTCTGCATATAATTCCGGGTACCGGAGTTGTAATAGTTTGTGTAATTAAATGTGAATACTTTTCGCTTCGTAGGTTGATTTGTGACCTTGCAATGACTCTATTTTAGAATCTTTGATGATTTGCAAACGGCTTTTTGTATGATTGAAGGTTATTCATGTTATTATTTTAATGATGTAAACTTGTTTCTTTCATTATACCACATTTAATTTCTTTCAACAGCTAAAGTCCACCCATCAAAGAAACTTACAGGTGGCGTTAAGTTTATCGATGCAATACCTAAAACGGCAAGTGGAAAGATCCTCGAAGAGTTCTCAAATATGCTGCTGTTGCCAACAAGTCGTGAAAACGTTCAAGGATTGCAGTGATGCGACCAGAGCTTGAGGAAGAGCCTGTTAACCCCCTGTAATACCCGCTCATTGACTTTGTGTATGGGTCCGTTTTATCATAGGTCGTAAGTCCGGTCGTAGCTATAAGACCGGAATTACGACCTGTGATAAAAGGACCCCAACTGAAGAAACGTTTCGATATTAAAAAATGACTATCTTTAAGGTTGAATGTGTCATCGTTAGGGTTTGCTCTTTTAGATGTTACCAACGGTAGAGACTCTCTTTGCTATACCACACAAGCCATAATCTGGGCCAAAAATTTTTTTTGTATTTGAAAACTCCATCACCTGCATGGCGCGCTCAGAGTAAACGTACAAATTTGTACTCAAATCACGCTTCCTGTTACATGTACCTTAAATTTCGAGTCTGAGTCGCAGCCGTCACGTGGGATTTCTGAGATTGGGTCATCCTGGACACTTCTGTTAAGAACACCAACGTTCTTTGGTTGTGTATTTGGTCTTCCTGTCTTGTTTATTTGAATGAGAGTTAGTTGGAATGCAATAAATAGGCCTATCGCCTGAAGTTGATCCGACTGCCTTGCCGACTGAAACGTACCCACCAGGGGGCGAAACAACTAAGTGAGCATAGTCTGAAGGAGTAAAGAAAATCATTTCTATGATCCGAGCATGGATCGTGATGAGAAGATGAGATCGATCTTATAATAGTATTGGGGATCTTAACCAACAGATGGCGTGAGTTCATCGCCCCCTCGCCCTTGCGATTATGAGCGCGTTTTCGAAAGCAAGTTCGAAAGACTCTTAGTTGACGCATTTAGGGTGAGGGTTCTTCCGTAGGGGGATCCAGGAGGTCACACCTTTTTTCCATTGATGTCTGTGATATTAAATCTAGTTCTTTGTCAATTTTTTGACTTGTATCTCACCCCTATTTAAGAAATTCTGAATCCGAAATGTAGGTATAGGAAGCCGGTGAGTGAACGGGCACTCGGACGCAAATTGTCCCCTTGCTACGCTACAGGGCCAGGGTCCAGGTCTCTTACCATTTGGTATGATAACATGATGGCTGTTATACTACTGTACGAAGGTTTATCCTTTGGGAATTGTGATGGCCACCTCCCTATAGCGATATCTGCGCCAGTCAGCTTCGCATCAAGTGACTGACAAAAAGTCTACAAACAATAGAGAAACTGTAAAGCGAAAATTCCATTGCTTCCTTTTCGTGCGTGGTCTGTAAAGGTTTCTTAACGCCACGTACATTCATTCCATGCACATGTACATGTAACTCCCTCCCAGCTTTGGTACTCTGAAGGGGAGTAATACAAGTGGCACGAAGTTACAGGCAAATTTGCCTGTAGCATTTATGCGTTATAAAGACTTGCCAAAAATTTAACTGGAGTCTTGGGGTGTGGTTGGGGTTCAAATAAAATCTGATAAAATTAGTGACAGTACACGCAGTCCAAAACTTTTCCTGTGTGCTTAACGAGACAATAGTCCACTAAAAAGGCAGGAACTTCTTTAACTGGGCGAATGCAAAATTCATAGCTGTGAATGTATTACGTTTTCTTCGTTTTGGTAAAAGGTCCATATTCTCACATTCGAGCCCTGTTTTTAGGCCGTATGCAGGCATATGTACGACAAGTTTTCAATTCATAAAAAGCGTTCAGACAACGGATCTGTAGAATGCCAAGTGAAAAAACGTGAAACCAGAGTTAAGGCATGTTCATACTTATAATAATTACATTTATTGCAATTCACTTTCTTAATAATATCACAACATAAATAGCTAGCTCACTAGACAGATCCGACCTCGGTTTACCAGGTGTGTTTATTTTGTAAAGCGCACGCCAGGTTTCTGGTTAAAAATTGCTAGCTAACTGACTACCAATGAAAACCGCCGCTGAAGTGTGCTGTACCGAGGGCCTCGCACTTTATCAGTGACGTCAGAGTGTGTTCCCTGGAAACCACGTTAGCATCCACTTTAGATACGCCTTATTGTATCTTAGCTATCAACTAACACATGACTTTGATCGCCAACAACTTTTGCTAAGAACTCTCGTCTGTACACAAAAATCATTTCCCTATACCATAGGGATTAAAGTCATCCTTGCGGATCGATCCCAGCGTGTGGTTTACGTCCCTATGGTGGGCCTCGTCCATGCGTATAACAAGAATCACATCTCTCATGGTCGCATCTGGTGCGAGATGCCAGTAGCGCTTAGCAACATCTGGTGCAGGTGTTGTATTCCAGTGTGAGATGGGGTGTCCCGGCGTGTCAATGTCTTTCAGACACATCGTGTATGTTTTTACAGCCTCTTCTTCCAGGTACCCCACAAATCTGTGACAGTACTTGGGGCTGATCAAATACGCGACACTGAAGCATGGTAGCCATATTGCCTGCGAGCCTATGACGGCGGCGCGGAAGAGAATTCCCGGTTTCCGAACCTGGAAAATGCGAAAGTACACTGAATACTCGTCTCCTTTTATGCAACTGCCACAAGGGGGCATGGACCCCTTTCGTGAAAAGTGATCATTAAGTCTTGCCGATAAGAAACACATTCAACATGAATTCATCAAGTTACATGAACTTATGTCGGTTATGGAAGACCAGTTTGGCCATCCCCATATGCACAAGACATTAGATCAATAACAGGTACAAGAGTTAATGTAAAAATCCTGGGCCCGAGGTTTCCAGCAATAGACCTGCAAAGGTAAGAATCGGCATCAAAAATAAACGAAAATGAAAGATTTGAAAGAATGTACATTTTACTGTTTTTCAACAGTGACGAATTTATAAAACTCGCAGGGCTAAAGCAAATACAGTGTTCAGTCAAACGCCCTGCTGTAGCAAAAAAGCCGCGGACATTACGACACACATTTTGTCGCAAGATGGCGATAGAGTGGTTAATGGACAGCTTGGCTACGCTTTTCTGTAGGAGTACAGTATGCCGGGTTTAATGAAGTATGATCTCCCAGTGACTTTTTTATAAAAACCTTCGCGACCATCATGGCATCAAAGCCTCTATTGTGCGGTAACACGTAAAACCACACACAAGGAAATGACCAAGTTCTCAAAACTTCCGTGAAGAAAGAAACTGCGTTTCGTCCCTGTCAGTTCGGTCCCTGGCCCTCTTGCACAACTGAATTGGAAATTGAGGCACGCGAAAGATGTTGTTGTGCTCTCACGATCCTACAGATTATGTCAAATGTTTCCTATTTGAACTCTTCAAGTGTGCACAGTCATCACATCCATTTACATGTAGTGTGTGTCTAAGAGCAGAGCGCTTCTTTCTGTCTATCACAACTTTGCTATAGTGGCTGGAATGCTTTTTACAAGCTGTTTATCATCTAGTGACCGCGGTTAAGATATAGCAGTATACGGGACTGGCGATCAGAAGGGTGTTTTTCTCAAGGCCCGCTTTTTGACGGAATTCTCTACGACAGGGTGCTTAAGATGAAAAATTTCCACACGAAAGGGTGCCTTTGTGGACAAAGTTACCTTAAAAAGAGTTCCTTTGCCGTACGTGCAGACAAACTCCCCTATGAAAGGATGTCTTTGCAGACAAAATTTCCAACCGAAAGGCTGTCTTCAGGACCAGATTCTCAACGACGTTTTAAGCCTTACGAAGACAATTTCCTTCGGAAACTAAGAGGTTAGCGGGGCATCACCTTCATACGAGATCCGGCTAAGTCTGCCACTAATTAGCAGACTGAGGTAATTTGGATCAGTTCACAGGCTACCAACCCTCGCGCGTTTGTGTATGCTGTTTGTATTCCGCATGACATAAGCCCGTCTCGACCACATTTATGTACAAAAGTTGGAAGGCTAAATAAGTTATTCAGATAAATTTAAGGAAAAACACCCCACGACGCCCCAAGACTTCACCCGGTGTGTCACAGTTAATCATACCTGCAATGCGGTCATCAGGTGCATGCGCTCGTTCTCAGCTTCCTCAATCAGTGTGTGGATCCAACCATGATCCCGGCGCATCTTGCGCAATGACTGAAGGTGACGTACCATGGCGCCCACCATCCCGGGCACACCGGCTACAGTCTCTAGGAACATGACCCTACGTAGCCATTTTTTCTCAGTCCTCTGCCCAAATGAGAATCCAGAGAAAAAGTCAAAACACCACCGCAATACTTTAATGTGCCTCTTGGCCACTTGATCGATTAACCCATCAGGTTCTTTATGCGTTACTTGTACCCCTTCAGTTTCCTCTGGGGTCCAGATAGGGTGCGGTAGGGTGTTCTCACCCACCTCATATCCAATTCCTCTTAGTTTCAGGTCATCTTGCCTGGCCTTTTCTCGGAAATGAACCGCTTGCGTCGGCTCGGCTACGAGTTCCCGGGAGCCTTTCTTGAACTGTCGCACGTTTTCATCAATCTGCGCTTTCGTGCCCAAATAACGAGCTGACTGTGAGAACACGCATAGAATTCGCATCTCCTGATCGAATGGAAGAAACTTGAGTTCGCCACGAGCCAACGTTAATAACATCATCGCTCCCTGGCGATTGCTGGCAGTCTTCGCCACTCGACTTAATGTCGCCATTATACGCTTAAGACAAAAACAATATCTCACATGCGTTCGCTGCAAATAAATCGACAACTGATGTAATCCCAAATCTGCGAAGTCTTATATACGCAGAGTGATCATGATGAAACTCTCCTCGTTTCCCGGCAGTTCGCCACTCGCACATATTTCTGACAGCACAAAGCGATTTTCTTATGGTGACCCCAAGATGACGTCACTAAAAACACGGTAGGCATGTGCAGTGACCTCCCTACGTGACTGAATTGACCTGATAAAAGGCGAACGAACTCCTACTCGACTTGGTTAGGGTAACCTCGTGAAAACCCATAAAATTCCGATGTCATGAAAATGGAAATGTGCTTGAGTGAGGTACTTGTATTTTGACCCAGATCGCACGTTTGAACCAGTATGACCCAGTCCGTTTGACTACCTGTATTCCGTGTAGAGGTATCATAAGAATTCAATAGCGGGCCTGCGTCTGAGTGCATGAGGAGCTGAGAGCGCGGCGCTTTGACTAAGTCCCTGGTCTGGTGGCGGGCGAACGGAGCAGTGGCGGATCCAGGGTTTTGAGTTGGTGGGGAGGCAGGACACATGAGAGTAGTAGCCAGAATTTTGCCCGCCAGACATTCGCACATTCGAACTGCCAAATGTTATAGAGAATTTTAGGGGGCAAAATGGCTCCCTATAGCGCCCCCCCCCTCCCCGGCGAACTGGATCCGCCATTGAGGAAGCCCGAGTAAAAATGGGTGGCGGACGAGGCAACCAGAGAGCCTATAGGAGGCGAAAATATTTTCGCCTTCCATGTAGCTGCCAAATCACAGGCCTCAAGGCAACTGGCCCTTTCACACTCAGCTGCAGGCGAAACTCAGGGAGGCGTTCACCGTTAATCGGGTCAGTGCCGCTCAGACCAATCCAGCTGGCAGCTTTCAATCCGTTGCTGAGAGTCTTTTATAACAGGAACAGTTGCAATTTTAACATATTATTGACTTACGAGTTCTATGTCGCTGGACAGTTTTGATGTGAAACACGATTATGTCATACATGTACCATTAAATAGCTATAGTACACTGGTAGAATCAGCTGTGTGCGCGGTCCAGAGATGAGGTCACCCGTTTAATTTGTATCATTTACTGCGTGCCCAACATGCACTAGCCGCTAGTGCGGCACTTACTCCGGTCAGTCTAGATACCTTAGTTTTTATTAAACATATGGGCATTATCTTAATTGCAATGTCGGGCATCAAAAAGAATGCCATTAAGCAACCATGTATGCGTTTGGTAACTTCTGCAACCTCCCCGCTTTCTCATCCATTTTTTCAGTAGCCGACGGACTCGCGAAATGTTGATTTCGTAAATAGCTCAAAAGGCGAGCCGACAGTACATAGGCTAAGGACGAGACACTGAGTCCTCGCCACCAGGTGACTGGGTCCCGTTTTATCAAGGGTCGTCAAAAGTTCAGTTGTAGCTTAGACGGTCGCCGACGGCACGTTTTTTTGACGCCTTTTCTTTAACGCAAAAGGAATTCTCCACTGGCTTGTAGCAGCGCCTTCAGCCAAGGAAGTTTTGATTTATTTGGGACACCGTTATGATATTGATCTTTACTCAGGAGTGTCGATTTCTTCAAACAAAGCTCGATTAAGTAAAATTTTATGAGTATTATCTGTAGAAATAACGAGCGGCTCACCTGATTTAGGAATATTTCGACCGTTTTGATAACGGTAAGAGCCCAAGTCAAAACTTCGTTTTCGACACAAATGAAGGCACGGGTTTAATGTCGCTTTAAGACAGGCTTTGCGAGTAACACTTATGAATCTTGAGCAAATTAATAATGAATGTAATAAATAAAGATGCCAAGTTACGAACGAAGGCAGGAGCAGACAGGCTTCATGTACCGGTGTATACGTGCCCCTCAACTCTCAGAATAAAGTTCACTCTCATAATTACGTGGGCTTGGTGCTTGTGCAGTATAATTTTAAGTCGAAAGAATTTTGACGAACCCTTCACTTATTAGTGCTACAGTGTACGAGAGTCCTGGGGTCGTTCCAAGAAACTGAGTTCATTTTTGACTTAAGTTTAAGATTTGTCTTAATTCCATACCTTGAAACTTCCACATCCGGTAAGATAGTTAAAATTAAGACAATTTTTTATCGAATACTTAATTCAAACTTGAGATCTCTTTCTTGAAACGGTATCGAGACAAATTTAAATTTTATCTTAAAATTTACTAAAATTTAAGATTTGTCTTAGCTAAGTCAGTTTTGTTGGAACGGGCCCCTGTTCCTTAAAGACTGCAATGTGTTAGCAACAACTTCAGTGTGACGATTAATACCGATCACCACCGCCAGGGACATCTGCTGTAGTTATATAGTAAGCTTGGAGACTTCACCGGACGGCTGACGTACTGTATGAACTATACCACTGGGCGACTTACAGCCCTTTCTCATCTTCTAGAGATCTGTGACCGGTTGCGTGAAACAGTCCATAAGAGGGACTCAACAAAATTCGCTAAATCTACTGTGTATTTTTGTATTTGTGAAAACATCGGTTGCCCTTTCTTGTATCGACTTTGGACTTTGATACAAGTGGAAAGTGAACGTTACGTTAAATTGTCAATTTTGTCGAAAATAAGTAGGGATCTTTTCATGCAATACCCCCAATTTAAGGACCAAGTCCTTACTTATTTTCAATGAACTCTGGGCTCAGTTTTGAGTTATATTATCAAAAAATGTCATTAATCAAAGAGGAGCTCATAATAAAGATGAAATGATTGCATCTGCGAGTCCATGAAGACACAAATACGGAAGAAGACTTAGGGACTTAAATTGAGTCCCTATTTGGGACTGTTTCATGCAACCGGCCACTGGGCCCTGCATCATTCGATAAAATATTTCCTCCCGACATTAGTGTACTGTATAATTGACAATAGTGATTGCTCACATTATTAGCGGCGG
>NMRA01000501.1:26549-143544 GCA_002633005.1 Phoronis australis | reverse complement strand
CTGTGTGCGCGGTCCTATTTATTGCACCAGAGATGAGGTCACCCAATTTAATTTGTATCATTTACTGCGTGCCCAACATGCACTAGCGCACTTACTCCGGTCAGTCTAGATACCTTACTGAGTTTTTAAACATATGGGCATTATCTTAATTGCAATGTCGGGCATCAAAAAGAATGCCATTAAGCAACCATGTATGCGTTGGGTAACTTCTGCAACCTCACTGCTTTCTCATCCATTTTTTTCAGTAGCCGACGGACTGGCGAAATGTTGATTTCGTAAATAGCTCAAAAGGCGAGCCGACTGTACATAGGCTAAGGACGAGACAGCCCTCGCCACCAGGTGATTGGGTCCCGTTTTATCAAGGGTCGTCACAAGTTCAGTTGTAGCTTAGACGGTCGCCGAAGTCACGTTTTTTGACGCCTTTTCTTTAACGCAAAAGGAATTCTCCACTGGCTTGTAGCAGCGCCTTCAACCAAGAAAGTTTTGATTTAGTTGGGACACCGTTATCATATTGATCTTTACTCAGGAGTGTCGATTTCTTCAAACAAAGCTCGATTAAGTAAAATTTTATGAGTTTTATCTGAAGAAATAACGAGCGGCTCACCTGATTTAGGAATATTTCGACCGTTTTGATAACGGTAAGAGTCAAAGTAAAAACTTCGTTTTCGACACAAATGAAGGCACGGGTTTAATGTCGCTTTAAGACAGGCGTTGCGAGTAACACTTATGAATCTTGAGCAAATTAATAATGAATGTAACAAGTAATAAATAAAGATGCCAAGTTACGAACGAAGGCAGGAGCAGACAGGCTTCATGTACCGGTGTATATGTGCCCCTCAACTCTCAGAATAAAGTTCACTCTCATAATTACGTGGGCATGGTGCTTGTGCAGTATAATTTTAAGTCGAAAGAATTTTGACGAACCCTTCACTTATTAGTGCTGCAGTGTACGAGAGTCCTGGGGTCCGTTCCAAGAAACTGAGTTCATTTTTTACTTAAGTTTAAGATCTGTCTTAACTTCAATACTTTGAAACGTCCACATCCGGTAAGATAGTTAAAATTAAGACAATTTTTTTATCGAATACTTAATTCAAACTTGAGATCTCTTTCTTGAAACGGTATCGAGACAAATTTAAGTTCCATCTTAAAATTTACTAAAATTTGTCTTAGCTAAGTCAGTTTTGTTGGAACGGGCCCCTGCAATGAGTTACTAACAGCGTCAGTGTGACGATTAGTACCGATCACCACCGCCAGGGACATCTGCTGTATAGTTATATACATGTATTGTAGGACGGCTTGGAGACGTCACCGGATGGCTGACGTATGAACTATAATACCACTGGGCGACTTGCAGCCCTTTGTCATATTCTAGAGATCTGTGACCGGTTGCGTGAAACAGTCCAAAAGAGGGACTCGACAAAATTCGCTAAATCTACTGTGTATTTTTGTACTTGTGAAAACATCGGTTGCCATTTCTTGTATCGTTTTACTTTCTTATTAAGTCAGCTTTCGACTTTGATACAAGTGGAAAGTGAACGCTACGTTAAATTGTCAATTTTGTCGAAAACAAGTACGGATCTTTTCATGCAATACCCCCAATTTAAAGACTAAGTCCTTACTTATTTTCAATGAACTCTGGGCTCAGTTTTGAGTTATATTATCAAAAAATGTCATTAATCAAAGAGGAGCTCGTAATAAAGATGAAATGATTGCATCTGCGAGTCCATAAAGACACAAATACGGAAGAAGACTAAGGGACTTAAATTGAGCCCCTATTTGGGACTGTTTCATGCAACCGGCCACTGGGCCCCGCATCATTCGATAAAATATTTCCTCCCGACATTAGTGTACTGTATAATTGATAATAGTGATTGCTCACATTATTAGCGGCGGTTCCCAAACTTAAGGGTTCCCTCTTCTCCTATTTGTGCCACAAGAATCCGGGAAAGTCGCTTGGGGAAGTTTACATATTTTTTTCATTACTATTATTGTAATATTTACAATGAGGGTAGCCCCATCAATTTTCACTGCTTTCCAAGGGGGCCCTCAAGAGGAGGCAGTGTGGCCTGGTTGATAAGTGCCCGCTTTCTTTACTCGAGGTCGTGGGTTCAAGTCCCACCAGGTCACACTGCTAAACCCTTGAGCCGGGTTCTAGCTCCTCAGCTCGGTTTTAACCATATATCAATAAAGCATAAAAATATTTCCAGGTGATCAGTGCAATGGGCCCACATGCGAGGCCTGCGCACGTCTGATACAACGTGTATCAGACCACCTGCAATTATTTTTTAAAAGGGGGCCCTCAGGATGCCAAGGAAAAACTTGTATCACTTTGTACAAAACTAGTTCCCAATCAAGCACCACAAAACTTGTGCATTTCAATCGAGACACAAATTAACTACGAATAGAAAAATTCAACTGTTTTTTTCAATGAAAACGTACAAGTTATACACAATTAATACTTTAAACAATGAACATGACAAATAATAATAATACCTGATATAAATAAACCAGTGTTACATGGAAGGGACTAAATTTTGATATAGACCACCCAGTGCGGTCACAACGTTCTTATTACACAGACGTTTGGTCCAACAGACAGTCCGTTATTCTGGAGTCCAGGCTTGACCAGTAAAATGTCAATTCCTGACAAGACAAGTCAACGTGTAGAGTCTGGTCTCAAGCAAAAGCGAATTGTCGGTTCTTTTCAACCCCAAAAATGCCTCGTTTCAACTAAGGAGCGATTTGAAACCAATTCAATAACGGTGGTTGTCTACATACAATTCAAAACATGTTTTTATAAATAATGCGGATCTGGCCCCATTAAACGGCCCATGTCTATGAACGTGGGAGAAATTGGATCCAAACAAACCTCCATCTGCAAAAATACAAGCAGGACAGGCTTCTATAATGAAACAGATGGAACACGCCACGTGGGACGGCACCAGCAGTAGTCCATCCGGGTATTTTCATAGCTTCAATGAAGCCGTATCAAAATAACCAAGATGTTAGTGACGGCTGAAATCATGACGCACAAATAATTCAAATCAGGGGCCATGGCACTTGAAAAGTTCAATAACGGAGGAGACTCATACAAACATCCGACTTATTCCCATGTATGGAACTAAAGGTTTTGAATTGCTTCCCTAGAGCAGTAGTTTGTTTCCATGCCTGGTTATCCATTAGACTTAAGAGGGTGGAACTCTGTTGGATCGTCAAGGGTGCCAAAGCAAACGATCAATTACCGATCAAAGATTTTGTCTCCTTACACTGGGGGATTTGGGCGACCCTCCTATCGCTTGAATTTAGAGCCTGTTTCGATACATTACAGAAATACATTACAGAAAATGTATAATTTAAAATAAGTCATTGTAAGATTAATGAGTGAATTCTGGAATGACCTGAGCTGCTTTTGTGAGGTTCAAATTTCTACTACAGTGATATGAGTTTCAATTTTGTGAATTTCAAACCCTGGTTCGTTGTTTTCAAATGATATGTGTCACCATTCAGAGGAGGAACACTGGGCACACAAACCCCCTCACACCACAGGTCCACAAACTGATCTCCAAGACAACGACAAATAACAATATTTACAAAATTATCAACATTTCTCACAACTTCCAACTGATCAGTTGATAGACTTGATCCAAGCAACTAGAGAACAACCGAATACACAGCAGCCATTTTGCTGGCATTTGTAGTTTAGTTATTGCGTGTAATCCAGACATTTTAAATAATTAACAAGATGAGCCACACAAAGTTTTCGTCTTCGACATAACATAAATATGAACTTTCATGCATATGCTCGGCACTCCATCTATAGCGTGAAACCTACACTACCTATATGACTTGGTCATCAAAACCAGTCATGAGTAAAACTTTCAAAAATTGCACCACAAACTGTGTTTGATATTACATGATTAATTGTTAACTGCAATTAGATTTGACAACAAAATAAAACTGTTGCGCGGATGTCAAGTCACTGAAGTTAAATATATTGCATAGTACACACATGTACTAGCAAAAATGAATTTTGAGTGACATTCACAGCCACAGTTTTGTCTGTTTGTCTATGTGGGAAGGACAGTAACTGACTAGCAATTTCTAATATACAGGCTACTGTGAATCACATGGAGGCACTGTGGCCTAGAGGGATAAGTGTACGTGTCCTTACAGAAGGTCGTGGGTTCGACTTCCAATGGGGCGCACTGCTAGACCCTTGAGTCATGTCTCTAGCTCCTCAGCTTGGTTTTAACTAAACATCAATAAAGCACAAAAATGGTTTCACGTGATCAAAGCAAGGGGTTCATCTGTGCATGTCTAGTGCGTGTACCAGACTCGCCTGCAATTAATTTTTCACAGTGAATTATCTAACAGTCACTGTACAGGTGAAACTCACAACTGAACAGCACTTCATGATAAAGTCGCAGTTGAGCTAAAGATGGAACACTACACAGCCTTTCACAATTTTCTTATCAATTTCCTGAACATCTTTGATAAGCCAATTCTAAGATCATATGAGGACATTTTCTATATCTTAGGCCAAAATTTGTTTCATTTGTTTCCCTCTGACTAGATTTTACTCATGACCAGTCTGTAAAAATCAAATATCCAAAAGAGGTCACCACTGACTGGACACACTCTTTTTGCCCATTCATCAACTTGAAGTTAAACTTAATGCATAAGCCGCATCAAACTGGGCCTTTAGTTGGCCCGAGTCACCACAAGCCATGACTTCTGAGGCAAACACTACGGTTTCTTTGGGTCAGGCCAGGGTTCAGTCTCTGGCAACAATGTTTACAGATTCTCACTATTAAGTCCTGTCTGTTTGCTAACAGGAACAATTGACCTTCGACCTTTACCACGAGGCAGCCAATCAGATGACGGCAAACAGTATGATGATGATGATGAGTACGACGATGAGGACACCTATTGCACACCACTGTCGCTTGTCTAAAACAAACACAAAACGTGACTGTCAATATTATACAGGGTGTTTCAAATAGTTAAGAGTAGATTTGATATTACAATAATTCTCCACTTATTTAGCAGACAAAATGAAATTCTTTCTGTTCATTTTTCCACAAAAACAAAGAATAAAAATTGTTAGTCTATTACAGGCATGGTTTATACTTTGCAGATGCCATGAAACAAAATGTTTATTATTTGCTGTGAAAAATGGAAAATGACAATTTGGCTATTATTTTTTGTGCAAATAAGTAAAGAATTTTTGTAGCGGAAGGAACATAGAGTGTTACTTACCGGCTAGCACAAGTAGTAAATGTTAATTTATACTGGGCACAAGCCTATTGAGTGAACTAAGCATGCACCCCGTCAATACATAGACCTTTAGGGGACAAATCAACGTATAATAAAATCTGACCTATTTCAGACACTATATAACTTTATTTAACTGCCATCTAGTCCACATCTATCAGGACTTGGAATGACCAATGACACGAAAAGCGGAAATTTTTACAGTCCAAAACATGCGCGCACCCAGCCTTGAAATTATGTGGACCTTTTGCCGACAAAAATCGGGAAGACTAAAAAAAAAACCTGGTACCACCAGCGGAAGCGTGCGTCTGCTCGTCCGCCACTCCCACCGCAGAGTCGTAGAGTTTGTCACCACGGTTTACATTCACACAAGACGCCATTGAACAAATCCTCCACGCTATCCCAGATGCTCCGGCAATGTTGACAATTTACATTCCTCCAAAACATAAAGAGCAACTTCCGCTTTTCGAGGTTAAAGTCGTCGGCAACGCCGCAGTAAGAAAGAAATTTGCTGTGGAAAGTTTATATCAAATCAGATTTGTTTTTTACACCGAAATATAATAAAATACGCCGACAGAACATTTGAAAAAAGCGGAAATCTGCGTTTCCGCAGAAAATTCCAAGCCTTGATCTATAGTATGCTAAATAAAACTTGATAACAGATTTTGTGTAATTGAAACCACCCATGCATGAAATATACCAACACACCCTATTAAAATTACATGAGTGACGACCAATAGCAACCATCAGTTCAACATGATAACTTTTTCAGCAAACACTTCTGTTGTGATTACTAAGATAATAAACGATGTTTCAGCATCCAAAATAACATTAATACACAATTCTGGTTTTAGGCCAAATCAACATAAGAAAACAAATGCCCTTTTGCAAAGGTTGTTATATTTACACCACTACATACAGTTCAGACGCTTCGTTTATTAAACGTAATAAAAACATGGTCAATGGGAAACCACACACCAACAACTGAAGGTGAACACAAAGGAATGATTGGACACTACAATGACCAACACAAGATGAAACGGAGACAGGTAACAAAAAACTGGCATGAGTCTGGACCAGAGTTCCGGATTGTTCACTGTTTTCGAGTGACTTTCCACTCCACATGTTTTAAGTTACCAAATGAAATGTCTGAAATCTATAGCGTTTTAAATCTGGTATTGTTTGCAAGAGTGCAAGTTAATTCATGTTTGGGCTATTTTTACATATTGCACACCACAAATAACATATCCAAACTTATGAAAGGTACAAACCATTTGACATGTGTAAAACTTTGGCCATTTTTTTCATGGTGGCATCTAACTTGGACTCTGTCTGATCCATCTCCACAGCGAAGTCGTCCAACATGCTACAACAAAAGGAGACTCATGGTGCTTGTTCCAGGAACTACAACATGGCGTTGATCAATACACATCTGACACACAGCAGTTGTTCTAGGAACTAAAACATCAACACACATAGTGGTAGTTCTAGGAACTACAACATGACTGATAAACACACACCTGACACATAGTGATTGTTCTAGGAACTACAGTGATAACGAGGAGATTAGCGCACCACATACCACTACATCTAACGTTTGGTTTAGCATCCAGTCAATTTGGCCAGTAATATTGCTTTCGGCTCACGAAGTGATCTTGCTAAGTCTGATCTTAAGCGACAACCAATGGGCAGTTCATCAAAGCATGGAAATCCAATTCTAATTCGAATAAGGAACAAGCTGAGGTCACTTCTACATCAACAAGAGCTCTAAAATTTAAAAGGAATTTTCAGGTAGAATGTTGGTACTCAGCAGCTAAATGTGTTCACTCCCACTTGGGAAGCCCCGCCCACATGAGCAGCTTTAATGATGCCACACCCACTTGTGAAGCCCCGCCAACTTACATGGCTTGTTCATCCAGTTCATTGCCTATTTGGTGACTCATGTTCTTAAGTACTGTGACGGTTCCACCCACTGCCTCCAGCTGACTGTCCTGTGATTTTATCATCGTCTGAAGCAAAAGAAAACAGAAGGAAGAGGATAGACATATCCAGCATTCTACACAACGTTCCGATCCTTTCACCGTAAAGAGTATGGATTTTGCTGCATCAAATTTGACTCGCCTACATCGAGTTTTAAATCTAGCCATTTGTTAAGTAAATTAAAACAATTTGAATTTTTGACTCCAGTTCAATGTCCCAATTCTAGACTTGATATGCATAAATAACACACTCTATGACATCAGATTTTTTAACATCTTGTAATTGCTATAGTTTCTGTAGTCAAGAACACTGATATCAACAACCGATTCCAGTTTAAGACCAAGGGGGCTGCCTTTACGTCAACTATTTTACAAGTCAGATAAAATATTGACGGAATGGCAGGCATGAGAAATTCTGCACATGGGCAACCACATAAACGAGAAACCAAAGGTGCCGACTGCACAAACTGGGGGCAGGTGTATAGCTGAAAACAGAGCAAAGGAGAAAATCTAAAAAATACAAGGAGGTTTTTTACGCAAAAAATTGAGGGTTTACCCCAATAGATATAGTAAAGACTATTATTTTCAGCAGACCCTGTGTCTGACAGTACCTGTTGCTGTTGACTCATGTCGTTGATGAATTTGGAGTTATCCCTCTCTATCTCATTATCTAGCCTCTGGTATTTGTCCTGAGGTCGGCTCGGCCCATTGGCATGGTTCGACAGCTTCAGAGGTCGCTCTTCTTGACTACGGCTTCCTGGATTGGCTATGTGGTCTCTCATAGCCTGTAAAATGAAGGATAGCGTAATTATAACTATTGGTACTATGCTAACAAAATACAGTAAAATACTATGAAACAATTAAAAGTGAACTCTGAATTGTGAATTGGAAGACTGGCCAACCTATCTCATCCAAATTGAAACCAGTGATAACCCAAGTGTGCAGGGACAGCATGTCCATCAGGCGGAATAAGCGGTTGCTAAAGGCTCCATGAGAACCAAGGGTAACCAAACACTTGGAAACCAATGTAGGCTGCAGTAAAAGGTCTCCAAGGTAACTCTTTCTTAAAGCCTCCTAAAAATTTGGACCAGCAATGCGCATATGAAAAAGAGGCTTGCACAATAATATCTTGCCCAAATCATAATCACCTACCGTACCACAAGACAGGCATGCACATGTTCACTATTTAATCATACAATTCTCACTAAATAGTTTCATAAGGCTGGTAGAGTAGATGAGTTGTAGTTTCTACTTCTCTCAACCAGTAAGAAAATATTTACCCTTGACAGTTATGGCTCTCAAAGTTTTACACAAATGCTAAAACGATATGTATCAAAACAAATGTTCACGCTGATGTCAAAGTATCCTGACACATGTCCTTTTTCCTCAGACAATCTCATCTGCATAATGGGCAGGAGGTGCTGTCAAATATTCAAAATCTAGACCAAAATACCGAGGTATCCCTCTGACACCAGCACTAGTTCGTTACCTACCTTAATTTTTTGTCGCGTCTGGTTGATAAACTTCTTCCTTTCAAACACCTCATGTTCACTGATTCTGAACTTCTTTGGGTTCTTTTCCACAATACCTGCAATACAAAGACAGTAATGTGTCCACCACAGAACACTTACAAGGACAGTAATGTGTCCACCACAGAACACTCCAATATGTTGGACAGAAACAGAATAACTTTTGGATCAACTTAGTCTAATTTTCGTCCTCAAACATTCAAAACCTTTAAAACGCTTTTCTAAATTGGTCTTGAAATTTCCCTTACCAACTGTTCTTTTCAAACCTTGATCTCATTTCATCAGAGTAAGGAGAAAGAGGAGACCACTTTTATGCTCAGTTAGGGGCCGAAAATAAAATTTGCTTCTTGGCAGAAGGTATAGGTTTATAGCCCCTTTGACCAGACAACATACCAATAGTCTCATCAAGGTCCTCCAAATCCCACTCAATACTTCTCAGTCCATTGCGGAGCTCATTGGTCGTCCAATCAAATTCCTCCTTGGACAGTGAATTGCCAGCTTTGACTAGTTCCTTCCATCTACTATAGAGGTCCTCGGACTTGCGGAGCGCTTTAACAACCTCGCTGCAATAAAGTAGAATTAAGAGTATTACTGGATGGATAACAAAGGCTCATGATTTACCGGAAGCACCCTTTGCAACATTCCCCTTCTAAACATGTCACCTGACAGGTGACCAAGACTGTTTTCCATCAAGGTCGTTGACTCTAGGTCCAGGCTCACCACTATGCCAAGCGAGGTCTGATGGTGGAACTGGTCGGACATACGGGTACCTGAATATGAGAACCAGTTTCATCCACTGAATAACGTGCTCATTATTCGGTGACTGTCTGGTTCTCAAAATGAGGGAAACGCTACATCCGACAAGTGCCCTGATGATCCGTGCAGTGCTTCATTGGTATATCACTCATCTGCCCCCTGCGCCATGTAGTAATTGCCGAGCTAATTCGACATGGGAATTGAACCAGCAACCCCCCTCCAAAAAAAAAACAGTCAAGCTATTTAGCTAATAGACAAATTCCGGTTACTTGCGCGTGGTTAAACAGACATATTATGTCTTGTCACTTATGGCTGCCAATGCTATGTATGATTCACTATGAGTATGACTAGACTAGGCCCAAGCACTTGACTTTTTACAACAAATTAGATTTAGGATGGGGAAGCCTTGGTACTAGACTTCACTGTAAGTAAGTAGGTTGACGTTAGTTAGTCAAAAAGCCCTACTTGGATGCTTTCCGCGTCCACAGGTGACGTATTGTCAACTACCTCAGATGTTATTGACGGGTTACGTGTCTAAGTCAACCCAACAACTCATTGAATCAGCCCACACGACCCAGCGCCGCGGAGGACCGGAGAGCACTTCAACATTTAAATGAATAAAACTTACTCTCTAACAACGAAGAACGGGTCCTCGAGTGACATTGTGAACCCACGAACCACCTAACACGTTAGTCTCTCATTATCCTCCAAACAGAAGGCGTCGTTCCGAAAAAGTTCAAAACTTCACTGACTTCATTCACAGGACAACAATAAAATGGCTTCGTCATTTGTGTCACGTGATTTACGAGATGACGTCACGAACAAGTCTAATTTTAGTATCGGGAAATCCTTTTTGTATTTAATACAGGATTCCCCGTCTGGTTCTCTTCTCTTTTCACCTTGGGTGGCAACATTTATTGTATTTGTCAATGTCATTTTAAGTTCCACGTTGTGTAGTGGCTAATATTATAGACATTTAAGCAACGTTAACTGAACAAGTCCCTCGGTGACCGGGGACGTGCCAGTGAGTGAGTTAAACGATACATGTACGTTCATGCCTCAAGACACTGTCGCGGGAAACAATCATGAAACAAGGACAACTTGTGGAATACCTGGGTGGCCACCTACGTTCAAAGACGACTGCATATTTGTTAAAAAATTGCAGGACTAGTAGTTTTTTTTTAGCTTTTTGCGGAATCCCCACGGGATGTAATCCCATGAGCCATGCAATAATCATCCCACGGGAATTCACTTTCCCAACAGTAATAGGCGTCACTATAAGTAATCTCTACAATTGTTTTTTTATTTATATCCATGCATGAGGAACTGGTTTATTTCGTCCCTAAAATTGAAAAGATGCATCCAGATGGTTGATTTTAATGTTTCACTCAGCCGGGCAATACAGAAGGTGGCCGGGGCAAAAATACCCGCAATAAGGGGCGGGGACTAAGAAATCAGGTAGGAGGGCTTTTCAAAATCTTGTGGACGTACACAGCAGTGAGTGCATCCTTGAGGTTGAATACAACTGGCAGGGAGCCGTCGGATGCATAGTGCGCCGGCAATGACTCCTGTGGTTGGGTCGTTGACGTTAGTGCGGCCTCTTGGTCGCAGTCGCCACCTGTGTGCTTATGAAATCACAATGTCTTACTCCTCGGTGTTGCTACACCTATTTGTTTTGTTCAGTTGTGTGTGGGACTCTTGTGTAAAGCATTCTCCAACAAACGCCAAAGCAAGGAGTAAAAACTTAACGAGTGTCACTTTTTCACGCGAACAAGGTCGTTATGTAAGCAAAAATTACATTTAATTTCAATTATTAATTGACGGATCTAGAATGTCGTCAGAAGAGGTGAGCCTAACCACTGGTTCGAAGGAAAACGAATTGGTGTCTGTCCTGACAATATCAGTACCGGCGGGCAAAGGCCGGACCCACCGTGTCCCCATAAAATCACGGACTGAACTTTTCCAGACCGAGAGAGCATGGGCAGGCCAACTACATGTAAATCACAATGCACGCAGTTTTATCATAGTATTGGTCCTAGATATTCACGACTAACGCGCATGTGGTGTGTGCCAAGGGTAGGTTTTCAGCCATTCATTGACTATAAGGGTACAAGATCGTTTCTCAAAACATGAATATTATCTTTAGTGGTTGTAAGTTCACTTACTGAACCAAGCGTTTTAGGNGAAGGGGGGGGGGGTTGGTTTTGAAGGTTGTTCATGTGGTAGCTGGGCTACTTGCAATTGTCACGGACTTTAGTCTACTTCATTTTCCTAAAACATGAAATAAAATTAAATGCACACCCAGCCGTAAAAACGAGAAGGGCTCGAATTTTCGAGAACGTGGACCTTTTACTAAGATTCACCGGGTATGTTAAGAGCTACGAATTGTGCATTTTGGTAGTTTTTGGACCGTAGTCTCGATTTCTACTTTTTGCGGCGTCTATGTTTCTCTGAAACGGACATTGTTGCCCACTTCGCCAAATGGAGGGGTGGGCAGGAGGGGGCCGTTCGAGCACACCTCCGAGCACACCTATGTGCGCGCATGGTTTGTACGTCGTATTAATTAGTACCACGAACCAACACTAAGAGTTGAGGGTTGTTTCAAAGCTGCATTTTGAAGGTTCAGCTGGCTATAACAAAAATTTAATTAGTCAGAGGCGGATCTACTGGGGAGGGGGGTGTTCAGGGGTTAAGCCCCCCTCGGGACAGGATCAAAAACAAAAATTGAAAAAAATGCCAGAAAAACAAAATTAGCTACTAAAAACCACAAAAAAATCTTACATGGGAGGAGGGAACCCCTCTCCCGACCTTCCTTCCCCTCGGCGTAGCGCCTCGGATTCGCTCGAATTCTAATCCCCCCCTTTACTGAAAACGTAGATCTGCCCTGATTAGACTTTCACTCTCATATTGGTCTCGCATTATTCCTAACCGTCATAGAATTATATTTCTATTACTGACAATTCGAAACCACTGTTACTCGAGAAAACGCTTCAGGGCGTTGGGGATGGCCAGTCCTGAAATTGCGAGTCGAGTGGCGCATGTAGGCCTACCTGTACGCCAAGCCAACTCAATCAGCAGTAATTCAAGATCGATTAAACGGTAATTTTTTTACCCTGTGCTACAATAATTCAAAAATATAAATTACATGTACAAGTACACGTAGTTATGGAATATGAACTAAGATGTCTTGTGTCGGAAACACAATGGTTTTGGGACAGTTTGAATATAGTTGTGAATAACAATGCTGTCGAGACAATAGAGTGCGTTAGCCACACGTACCGATTGAGGCCAATTAGCCCCTGAAATACCATAGATCGACCGCTGTTTCAGCCTACAACTACCTGAACAGCATGCGATGAGGTATGTCATCAAACAGCGCTTACGGGCCCCGAAATCATCAGTTCACCTACCCGGCACCGAATACTGCTCACGCGCTGAACCCTGACTCACGAAGACCCAACTCGCGCGCGAATTCCAACACGTACATCTAGGTACTCGGACTCTCTATTTGGAGTACGGGCATGAACTGTTTGAGTGCATAGAAAGTGTTTTTGCGAGTAATCGTGTCTGCATGGCAGTGGGAGAGTCGTTTGAGAGTTCGGCCAGTGAGAGTCGAGTTCGTGAGTCAATTACTCGATCGCTGACTAATTGGTTCCGTGATGGACTAAGACCTCTGTATGGGTATGGTTGGAACATGTACAACGAAACTATATGAATTCTCTATAATATTGGAAATAACGCGACTTAGAGTCCCTAATGAAGCTAGGTGGCGTCGTGTTACTTGACAGAAAATTAAAGATAACTTTTGTGTACTTAGTCAGTGTAAGAGAAACGACATTTTTTTGCCCTGCAATCCTAGAAATTCAGCAATGATTCGGTCAGAGGTTTCTGATTTTTCCGAAAACATCATCAGCGAAGCGAGTGCTTTTGCTTGCTTTCAGTTAATATCATGGCCAAAAATGACACTACATAAAAATAGCAACGACCACAAACACATTTCTAGTAGTATTGTTTATTTTTTCTGATTTTGCTTACATGATAATTTAATAATGTTCACACCTTTCGCAGAAAGCGTGCTATATACAGGGGAATGTTGATCGTGTCCATCTCTCGAAACTCTCGGTATTAGCTTTTGGCTTCAGCTGAAAATACAGAAGGATAAAACATTACAAAGTATGACCCCAACAATTTCCCATTTTTTCAGGACCGAGGTTTAATCACTGATCATTGACAGGACTCGTTTACTTTCAAACACGGATGCTGACCCCCAAACACAGACATTGAAGGGCAACATAGAACATACAGTGTACATGTACATTGAGGCGGGGTTCACGATACAGGTCGTAGACAACCTTAATTGGCTATTGAAAATCACGCTCACTAATAGGCGTATTTTGCAAACGTACTATTTGCTCAATAGAATGACACCCGCTGCTTGGAAACGGCGTCAGCACCATATCACGTTGCTTGCCTAACCTTGAAATTATTCACAACATAGGCCAACTTCAGCACGGAAACTGGAAGGTTTCAGAATATAGCTTCATCCCTTATGTATCGAGCAACATTAGAAACAGCTGCTGTATAACTGCGAGTCAATCCCTACCTGTAGAACACCGCGACCGACATCCACATCCCCTATGCAGTTTTTTAATTTTGGAGTCATCAATTCGTCGTAGGGTGATGATAATTGATTTCTGTGCAAGTGAAGCGATTCGTATAACTTCCTAAATGGTTGTGTTTGGTTAATATCAAAATGTAGAAATCAGCGCATTGTTCTTGCATTAGGAAATACAGAGGTTGATAACCAGTGAACATCTATACTGGCCTACATGTAACACATGGTGACACGTCGGGTCCTCTATCACACTGAGCAAAATGACAAGCAAATTGGTAGAGTACAAGGGCAGTTCGTCAGAATAACTAAATTTTGACTCAACCGCGTCGGCAGGAGGTCTCATCACTAGAAGTGGATATAAGGGGCCAAGGGTAATGACTGCAGACGACTGAGAAAGTCCAGCACAGGTGGGTAAGAAACCACGTGTCACGAGGGGTCAGCACGCGCATTAATTTACAACTCAACAAAAGTACTCAGAATGAAACCGATGATTCGTAATTTCAGCACAGTACTGAAATTTCAGACATTCAAATGATAATACCAAAAGCAAAACATATCTGTCATTAAATGAGATTCACAGTCAACACAAAAACTACGTGTGTTAGTGTTACTATGAGGGAACACTGCTCGGGATTCGGGATGATTACCTCAACGACCACTGAGTGGAAACTTTCAACACAGGTAGAGGTTAAAATGTCTCACAGTTAACCCACGTGACATGCTTGTCAAAGGACACGTTACAAGAAAACGAAGGTAACCTTAACACGTACACAACATTCTTAAAATAATCAAGGTATTATTAAAGCGATTACAAACCTGAGTTCTGATAAAAAATGTATTATTTATTTAGACCAAATACCACTACAAAACCGATCTCGACTAGTTCCCAGCTCAGGTGGCCTCTGGGCTGCACAAAAGACAGTTCGTTTCCGCTCGAAACAAAGTGACACGCTGTGACTACCCAATTCAGTAAATAGTCTCAAGCAATGATGAGTAGCGCACTTCACCTAGCCAAGAAGCCTCCTCTAAACTGACCATAAAATTGAGACCTAATTCACAATGGCAAGTGGTCCAAATCGTTGGGACAGAAAACAGGTTTATAAACGACGTAATTATTAAGGTCACAGTGAAATATCCTGATATGATATGCGCCAGGCTCAGCAGTGGCGGATTTGGGGGGGGGGGGGGGNNGGGGGCGATGCCCCCTAAATTTCTCCGAGATTCCATTTGGTAGTTCGGGGTGCGAATGTCTGACGGGCAAATGCTGGTTAATACTCTGCCCTGCCCCCATCAAAATCCTGGATCCGCCCCTGCTCAGGCGAGCGAAATGAATGGCCAAGAAATGGCCATATGTTAATTCCATGACTGCTGGTGATGGCCACCAATTAGTTAAAAAGTATGCATCATAAGCGGACATCGTAGTCCGAAGGAGGAATTACCTAGAGGGTAATATTGAACCAGACTACATGTAAATGGCTCATGTTATGTAATGACCAGTGCACATGAAACGCTCCATAGTACTTTGACTCCCTAATCGAGACGCCAAAATACCGGTTATGGTCAGTGATCTAGACGACTGATAAGCACAATGTAATACAATCCAGCAATTAGTGAAACCACGGTTGCCCGTTGGATTTATTAGCAATCCGAAATGCGATCCCATTTTGAGCAGAAATTCAGTCAAGACAAGAGCAGTGGACCGCCTCCCGTCCAGTAACGCTAGGACCTCACTAAAATGCAAGTTTTCGTGAGATTACGTGAAATATTGCCGTGTATTTCAAATGAGAGCACGTGACTTTGGCTAGATTTTAGCTGCGTGAAGACACGCCCGGTCTACATTCTGGTTAAAAAGATTCGCCGAGTCACGTTCAGGCATGCCTCCGTTCACCCTTCATTTAGCACTCAAAACATGACATGGTAGTTGACTCACTCGGGACAAACACCACACGAATTCGCATTACGTATTCAAACTACGTGCTGTCAGTGCACTACAGGTGCGAGCACACTTTACATATACCTTTACGAGCCGCTCAAGCTCACTTTCCTTTGGGACCTGTGTGTGCGCGTGGCAAGCATTGGGGTGAAGAAGGGTACAATTACACAAGGGGGCACTCCACACGATAACGACTGACACTCTAATTTTAATTGAATTACCCGAATTAGAACCCCCCCCGGAGCTTTTACCAGCAGAACGGACAGTAAGGTGTGCCAATGGTGTCTCTTGCTGGGTCTCCAGGTAGCCATGCACGATGCCATTTACTGCACACTACTCTTGATTCAGTAGAGTTTTTGACCCAATTCATTTTGTTTTTGATTTCAAGGAGACACACCCCAGCATCCACCTGCAGGGAGAAACCCCGGGATTACACCCTTACATACTTGTAGTGAACCTTATTCTTATTTATGCAATAATCGTGATTTGAAAATTACAGAATGCCTTATGACAGCAAGGGTTGTGTTTTCCACTTATTCATTGAGCCTGAAAGCGAGGGGTAACATAAGGTGCTCTCCCTGGAACACCATACTTGCAACTGATAGGTAATGAGACCACATGATTCGCTTGTGATGTACAATGTATTCCATCTGATATTCTGTAAACGTTATACATGATCTTAACACCACTCACAAGAGTCTAGTCTCAGGTAATGCACCACTAGACCCTTTTGCTTTGTTTATTTTTACGTAGCAATTGCTGTAAGCTGTGAAAATCACAACACATCTGCTTTACGAAGACAGCAACAATAAAATATACATCACAAGATTCCAAAATCAGTATCCCTTGTTAACCAATTTACTTTCAGCAACAACATCAAAACAATCAAAGCAAAATTTTATTCAGGGGATAGTGACTTCTTGGAGAACTGTGTGTACAGGTGTAATCAGGAAAAGAAACAATTTGTAAATAAATTGTGGTTTTTAAGAAAACTAGACCACTGATATACTTATTAAAAACAAGTGTGAACATATAAAAATCCAAGTAATTCATCATAAACAGATGACTCAGGTCTCTACACTGTACCTCCTCGGCTGACTCGGCTTTAACTAATGAAGCATAGAAATGGTTCCAGGTGATCAGTGCAGTGGCCCACGTGAGTGGCCCACGCACATCTGGAACAACGTGTACTATGCCACCTACAGTTACTTTTTTCTAAAAAAGCTTTGCTCCAGCACTTGTAATGACAGTCTTAGCCAGAGCCAGACGTGCGACATTCAATAAAACGGGCTTTGGGTTCCACGACATGTATCACATCTGCCAACAGCTGATACTGACAACATTTAACACTGACTACATGCAAATTGTGCCAGGAGAGCAGTGGGGGAATGGGACGCATTCATGAGATAAACAATAAGAAATTAATTAATTTTCATAGGGAAGTGACCTAATTGTATATTTGTATTCCTTTATATGCTAGCCAATGGAGGTAATTTCATATTAATCTACACCAGTACCCAAAGTGGATATTACAAGAGCTGAATATATAGACTTTTGTATCCAAATGAATGTAGATATTAACAACACTTGAATTTTTGTGCACCACTATCCAATGTATGCTTAAAAAAAAACGCTGACATTATTATGAATTTTGTATCCAACGAATAAATAAAGCATACATGAATTTTATGTATCACCAGCCAATGAGGACGTTTGAATTTTGTACATCATTAGCCAATGAGGATGCTGAGAACAATATTTGATTTTTGCTCACTAATGCCCCCTGTGGTGTTTGACTGATTCGTCAAAGAGGTATGTCAGAAAAAAACTAATACATGACAGTTTTTTAGGTAGGACTGGGCACATGACCTCTAAAAAACAGGCCCACTATTCTTGATGTGAGCAATAAGTGATACAAAAAAGTACAACTTTCTCAAATACTATCAACTAAAAGATACAAAACAACATGCAGTCGAGCCTCGACACAACGTACATAAGGGGACCTCCAATAGGAGGCAGGGTGGCATAGTGGGATACGTGTCTGCTTCGTTCCGAACCACTCAAGGTTGTGGGTTTGAGTCCCACTGAGGCACACTGCTAGACCCATGGGTCAGGCCTCTAGTTCCTCAAATTGCCTTTAACTATATACTACTAAAACATAAACAAGGTTACAAGTGATCAGTTCAGTCGGCCCGCCTTCATGTACCAGACCACCTGCAACTATACTTTTTAAGGGACCTTTGAAATTTGTTTGTTATAACAATAGTTTGTTGTTGAACCAGGGCTGACTGACAAATAATAGGTAAAATTGAGACTTGAAAGCTTGGGTACGTTGTATTGAGGTGCGACAGGTACTGTCAAACCTACTGTAACAGTTTCATGGGTGACAACAGTAATGTTGACAAGGGAAACAACTCCGACTGTCTCTGACACTTACTTGTCCATTACACTGTATCCTGACAGACAAGCAGTAACAACACAAGAATGCTATATTCGCCACAAAAATTACAGGGTTGTTTGACAACCAATTTTCAAAAGTGCTGGCGAATTACGTGCGCGAACCAATGAATCATCCAAATGCGCCATTGCATCACACGTACGGTCCGCAAAAACGTAATCACCAGCTACGTTAGGTATTTTTGTTGCAAACTTACACAAATGAACCACAATTTCATGTGTCCAAATATAAATGATTTGCACGGACCGTTTTGAACCCTGATGAGAAATGGTTCATGCGGATGATTCTATACTTGCAAGCATGCATTCAACGTTTTTATGTACGAGTTTAAATTAAACTTTTAATTTGTGTCTAGATCATGTGGATAATTTAACTGTTCGTGTAGAAGAGTCCACGTCAGTACATATGAATGACTAGTACTGATACACTGAATGCATTGTAAACTGAGTACATTCTAGCATATACAGAGCAGGAACTAAATTAAAAATTATAAAGAAAGATCTACACGACTTTAATGAGCATATATTTTTTCAAAATTTAAACTTTACAATGCCAAATCTGAACTGGCAACTCGATTCTAATATAGATTGATGCTTTTCTCTGAATTATCAATTTGTTGGTAATTTCAAAAGCAGCCCTGCAAATTGATATTGCGTTATACAAAAAAATAACACTATGTTTACTTACGAGGTGGTTCCGACAATTTTTGCCAGATTGGGGCCAGGATCTCATCAAGCAGCTCTTTCTGATTGATAAAGTCCTGTGTTGTAGCCTCTTGTGCATTACTGTCAAGCCAGGCAGTCTTCTCATTCAAAGCGTGGTCGCAGATTTTCTGCCAAGACATGTACAAATTATTATACAGCACGACGTTCAACTGACAGTATAAGCATTAAAAGGGACAATTCTAATGCTTCTTTTTTGTCTCAACTTAACAACATTTAACTACTGTAGATCATACGTCATAATCGTCATACTGAGTGAAGACGACACAGAATGCCCAGCGGGCCCGGCCCCCCTTGGATGCCGCAAGCAAAATGAAACAGCAACAGCGCAAAGCGTGAGGAAATATAACTAGGACCGGTAGTGGAGAAGGGGGGGCTCAGAACCCAGACCGCCGCGGAATCGCGGTACGTTTTTTTTTTTGTTTATTTTATTTTTTTTAGTCTTGGCGATAGATTATCCGAACAGAAGATTCATACTCCCGGTCCTGCAATTTTCGGGACGCCAGTACACATACAACCACGCTTTGCCCAAATCCCCAAGGCAACATGTTGGCCCCCCTTATGGTATCATAGATCCACCACTGGATTAGCGAAACTCTTGCGTCTACACAATCGTCCAGCAGAACATGATGCTCAAGGACACATTGAACAACACTATGAGCAGCTGCAATGACCAAAGACTAGATTACGAAACCCACCTTATCCTCCTTCGCTAGACGACCTTGAACTTTTTCAGGATCTTGCATAGTCTCCCTCATCAGCCTGATGGTGTCCTCCAAAGCTATCTTGGCCTCTGAACAAAAACAATAAACCCGAACGATATCAATTATGATTCATCCAGGTCCATGTATATAATAGTCAAAATTATGAATAGTTCAACCGAACAGACCTGAATGAAACTGAAGGTACACAACTGTCTTGTCACACAACTTGCTGTATAACTGAAGTTTGCACGTGTGCACAAAGTATCCATGGTGTTTCTAATGTTGCTACATTTGACAACACAATGTCCAAATTCATAATTTGCAAGTGATTAATTACAAAACTGCTATTTATTACTTGTTTTGACATGAATCTGCACTGCCGTCTTTTTGAAACATTTAAAATAAAAAATTGCAATGCACATGACAATAATGAGAAGACAATAACAGGCAGCACGCTCTGATTGTAAGAGTTTTGGAGCCATATAGCTTGAGCTTTACATACGGTAATACTGCGCAACTGGCTCACAAGGCTCTTCCAGGAAAATTTATACAATTTATATGTACGTGTTTGCCTGCTTAGTATCTAAAAGAGAAATGAAAAAATCCTACTTTATAGTAACATGATTTAACACACTACTGAAAAGCGTTCTGATGGGCCAAAAAAGCATTAGTCGGGTCTTGTCCAGACTCATTTTGAGACCAGAGCCCACCCACTTGCATTAATTTCAGCCAAGGTCTCGACTTTATCTTTTATGGAAAGCTGCACAAAGGCACATAGGCAAGGTTTGAAATACCACGTGATGACTAAAAAACAAATCCTGCATGATTCTAGTACAACTCAGGTGGATTTTCTTTCTTGAAAAAGCGACCAACAAATAAAACACCACACCATCGACTTGCTTTTCAAAAAAAACAACTATGCATTTTTGTCCTCAGGTAAATAAATATCTTGTATGTGTGTTACACCAGAGTGCATACCAGCCCAGTCTAGATAGTCGACGCATTCCGTGTGTTCGTATCGTAGCGCTGTTTCACGTGCACGCTCTTCGTTATTCGTCTTGATCTGTAGGTCAGCTCCATGCTCCACCAAGACCTTGATGACGTCCAATTTACCCCAAGCAGCGGCCCGGTGAAGAGCTGTGTAACCTGGTGACAACAAACACATGAGAAGTGTGAACTCTGACGACATTGAAAGACAAAATAGAAACACTTAAAACAGAGCTATAAACCTATGCTCCATTCAAGAAGCGAAATTTGATTTAGACCACTAGCCACTATAAAAGTCTAAACTTGTACATTACTCAGCTGAGAAGTGATTTGTGATGCTTGGTTTGGAAACAACTGACAGTTCGGTTTTCCTTGATACCACGCTTGGTGCATAAAACAACACTTTTTTTAAAGGAAACGCGCTTTAGCCAAGGGCTAATATACACCATGGTCATCAACAGGTTCTCATTCACTCCCTTGCACACATTCACAAGTAAGACCGAATTCAGAGGAATAGGAGACACCTTTGTGCACTAAAGCCAGGATTTGAAGCCACTACAGGTCTCTCATGCAGGAGTCCAGAGCTCTAACCACTGAGCCACACTGTCTCCTCCATACACATCATAACACGCCACCTGTTGGAGCTTGGTCTCAAGAAGTAATGTATTGTCAGTTCTCTCAAAGTCTTGACATCGCCTCCATTTTGATTTAAGAAACAATTTGAGACCAATTTCTTAACCAGTAAGTGGTCTAAATTATCATTTTATTGTTCTGGATGGAAGGCCAGTTTATAGCCATTTTAAAAACATAAACGTGCAGTGTATATATATGGAAAGCAAACTTAAATGTGATAAGTTTCGTTATTTTTTCATGACTGCCGTCTGGACATACTGAATTTGATAGCTTCTGAGAAAAGGTTCACAGTTGACGGATATTTTGACAAGCACGCAGCAGCGACACGAATGGAGGGTGGCACGGGACCGATGGCAAGCTGTCCAGAGAGATGTTGATGGTTCATAAATTAGCCCTGACCCGTCCCTCAACTATACTATGTCCTGGTGCAACTCATTCCACAAAATATCACATGTCAAGTGGCATGCAAAATAATAAAAATTCATCTCATGTAGAATTCTGAAATGACTTTGATACAGTGCAGTTACCCTTTGATGTACTGTTGTTGACCTCAGCGCCCCTAGTGACCAGTTCCTTCACCATATCTGTCCGGCCCAATGTGGCTGCCATGTCCAGAGGTGACCTGCCTTCGTCATCGCGTTCATTAACATAGTCACCCACAGATTCGTGATATTCATCTTCTTCATCGTCAAAACACTGAAATAAGAGAACGACTTTTAGACACGGGATTTGATGTCATGTCTCCTCCTGGTACGAGCAGTGTAAAAATGGCCAGTTGCCGATTTGGGCAACTGATTGAAGGACTGTTTGAAAAAAGTTTGATTGCTTGACTTATATCACTGGGAAAAGTTAAAGACAACGACAGCCTTTGACGTTGTCCCTCTAAGCTCAAAAGGTACTTAAAGCCACATGACTGATAGATTAATCAGTGATAAGGCATACTTCAGCAAAGACGTCCGGCATATAGAGGACCTTTGGGATGGCCACTGTCTGAGGCCAGTTGAGTCAATGTGCAGGTACTGTCTAGCTGGGATGAGTGAACACTGACTCCTGTCTAATCAGTAAGGTGAGTCCTTAGACTCTGAGAATTTCATGGAGTGATCACGTAATTTTTGTAGCGTGACCTGCGTCATTGGTGCAAAAATAATTTCATAACGGCTGACAATTGCTTAACTCAGGTCAATAATGAATAGGCCCTCTGAATAGGGCTATTAAAATTGGAAACGAGGAAGGACAAAAAAATAACATGGACAATAGGGATTCCAAATCACCCAAAGGCATAGACTTGAGGATGTGCATGGTTCAATTCACAATTCAGGGGCAACATCCAACTTCAAAGGCAAAAAGATTAACTCCTGGGAAGCGGCCCAAACCTAAATTCTGGTGATCTTTGCAGTGTTCTCCATAAAAAGGTCCCCACAACCGGTTTGATTTTGCCTCTGACCTATTTGGATAGCACACAGCAATTGATATTTTCATTTTGAACAAAAAAGTATCATTTTTGTATTTTCTCTATGACCTCATGACCATATAATCATTGCACATGGTGCACACTGTCTAAATTTTCAAATTGATTGTAAATGCAACCTGGTTGAATTTTTGAGTGTGTGGAGAGCACTGGATTGTATCACATACATTCTCACCAGCCGCTGGACATTATACAATAATACATATTACAGTGTCATGACAAGCGCGGCTGATTAAATGTGCCCGTGAATGTATCTGACAACTGACACGCAGTGACAGGTGCTTCGTTCCTCAGTGGTTCCGAAAATCACCTTTTGCAACCGAGAAACAGATCCTTTCAATGCACATCTCATGACAATGTTGACGTCAGAAGGCCCAGGTGTTGGTTCAATGTCAATTGCACCTTCGTCTTCTTCTCCGTCCGTTGGTGACATTGTAAGTTAGAAAGCTGGGTTCGCACAATCAGCCTTGGAAACTCCAAGCTGACCCTGTATCGAACAACACTTGTGATGTCACGTAAAACCGAGGCATGCGTAATAGACCACGTTTGATTGGTTGGTGATTTTTTGGAGGTTTCGGGAAATCCGATAATATCGGAAATTATCGTCAAGAAATTCTCACATTGAATTGTATTTAATCCGCATTTAGCACTTTAAATTATTTCAGAGCGTTTTAATCCATTTTCTTTCTCAAGAGCACGTGAATGTTGAGGTATTTGTGAGTTCCCCTTAAACTATATTAGCCAATCACGCATTGTTTGACAAACTCGTCTAAGGTCAATAATCGCCATCTTCCTTCCTGCTCCTCTAGGAAGTCTTAATTATCAGTGATTATACATTTTCAGTTAATTTCCCTTAAATATGTGGTGATGGAGATGTGAATTACCCAAAGATATTACGGATGTCACCTGTATCAAACATATCGTAAGTTTTGAGTTAAAAAATAATTATACGCAGTCTCTGTTTTTAAGACTGAGAGACGATCACTCAGCTGTTTCACTCTCACTCTGTCATCATAGGCAACACGTACACTCGGTTGGCCGGTTAGGCCGGGTTAGGGGCTACTATACTTCCCATCGCTTTCTGTACGCATTTCGTTTCATGCATTTTGAACGGGCGGTAGACCAAATCCGGCCACCGATTTTGAGTTTTCACTTCGTCGAAAATACATTCCACGTCTTAAAACTATATCACTAAAAAAGCGCTTTCTTTGTTCATTGCCATATTCATATTGCCTTATAATACTGCAAATAATTCCAACTCCACTTTTTTGGTCACTGTTAACTTTTTCAGTACTCTCGCGATACAAAGTATTTCAATTGAGTCACGTGAGTTAGGCAAGGGCTAGTGCGAGACTGAGCGAATGCGTGACGCTGGCACATGACATTTGCAAAATAGCATGGGAAGGTATCGGGTGAAATTTGTGTCCCTTGGACTTTTGATTCGTCAACATGTGTGATTTTACGTAACTTCCTCAAAATGGCACCCGGTAAGAGAAAATCGAGCAAACCACGACAGATTTTCATCGATTAGTTCAAATTATCTTGACTGGATTGTCTCCAGACTTAATATAACTCCATGTGCACGTATGCATGTTTCATTAGATTTTATTTCCTTTTTTTGAAATTCTTAATAACTTTTTGGGGATGTACTATCGCAATGTAATTGCTAGAACTCAGTCACTGACACTGGTCACTTGACACGGTCACTGACCAGTGACAGTGAGTGAGTGCAGTGACCTGTCACTCGGTTTAGACCAGTCATTTGATACTAGTTGGTCCCATTTCATTTTCAGACTAGTTAGAGTCTTTGAACTGACTCACTGGGATGATTTTGTTGGCAATTGAACACAATTGAAAAAGGAATACCTGGCTTTGACATTCTGTAAAATATGCCTAATTGACCAATACACATTCAAAGGTAATGCTTCCCTTTAACTTATGCAAATAAGATGTGGAAGTGGATACCAGCGTGACGATACTGCCATGGGCTGATGGGGGTACCGACCTCTTTTCTGGTTAAACAGGAAGTGGAGGACTGGTAGAAGGTAGTTTGCTAGTGTACTGTAAACTTTGTTGCAAAACTGTAGTCAAATTCAAACTTTTGTATTCATTTGTTTTTTTGAACGTTTTGCCTTTTGTCTTTTCTCAGCTTTGAAATATGATCTAGTGCTAGTTGCCAAGGCTTACAACAAGTTCTGTCTTTTTATTTCAGCTTTGAACTACGACACAGTGCTAGTTGACAACACTTGCAAGACATGGACAGACCCCCGTCTCCCGCCCGGCTAGCCTACACCTCTGACAAGCANTTTTTATACTGCGCACGCTCCAATTCATGACCTCAATCTTTAAATAGGCCAAAGGTGAGCCATTGCGGTCTTGGCAGTCAAATGTTCGTTTCCAAAATGCCACCACTTATACTTGTCTTTAATTGGCGTTACTTGAAACTGATTGTATTTCAATGAATCATTGTTTGTATTTGATAAAAACAAATGCTGTTGATATGACATTTAATAGTCTTTTTGCACATATTTGACATTTTAATGTTTAACAACACGGCAAATGCACGGCTGGTTCCCGGCAGCACGTACGCGAAGGGCGGGAACTTCAGCTTTCAAAGTTCGCCGGTAGGTCCGCAACTTCTGACCTTCGGCCTGGTTAAAAAAATGAAAAAGTTGAGTTCACGATTTTGGGAACTGAAATAGGGACTGCTCGAAGAAAAAGTTCCATAACGGGAGTATTTGTTCGACTTGGAAGGAATTAAACACATCGACAACCTCCTAAGGTGTTCCTCTATGCGCAAAAGGTATTTGTAACAACGTGACTTTGATGGTTCAGTCGGTGCGAGGCATAATTCGCCGAAAAGCTTCCGGCGTACAGAGCGCCTATAGCCTCTACATCGCCTCTGCTTCGGGACAACAGAGGCGATGGTCATTGCCTAACTCTCACTCTGTCATAGCCATATTGCCTTTAGTCCTTTCTACTTGACTTGAGTACTTCTATACATATCTTCGATGAAGCTTAGTTACGAGAATTAAGGTGACTGGCGAATAATTCCAACTCCACTTTTTTGGTCACTGTTAACTTTTTCAGTACTCTCGCGATAACCACAAAATATTTCAATTGAGTCACAAGAGTTAGGCTAGTGCGAAACTGAGCGAACGCATGACGCTGGCGCATGACATTTGCAAAATAGCATGGGAAGGTATCAGGTGAAATTTGTAAGATTTGTGTCCCTTGGACTTTTGATTCGTCAGCATGTGTGATTTTACGTAACTTCCTCAAAATGGCACCCGGTAAGAGAAACTCGAGCAAACCACGACAGATTTTCATCGATTAGTTCAAATTATCTTGACTGGATCGTCTCTAGACTTATTATAACTCCATGTGCATATATGCTTGTTTCATTAGATTTTATTTCCTTTTTTTGAAATTCTTAATAACTTTTTTGGGGATGTACTATCGCAGTGTAATTGCTAGAACTCAGTCACTGACACTGGTCACTTGACACAGTCACTGACCAGTGACAGTGAGTGAGTGCAGTGACCTGTCACTCGGTTTAGACCAGTCATTTGATGCTAGCTGGTCCCATTTCATTTTCAGACTAGTTAGAGTCTTTGAACTGACCCACTGGGATGATTTTGTTGGCAATTGAACACAATTGAAAAAGGAATACCTGGCTTTGACATTCTGTAAAATATGCCTAATTGACCAATACAAATTGAAAGGTAATGCTTCCCTTTAACTTACCCAAGTGAGATGTGGAAGTGGATACCAGCGTGGCAATACTGCCATAGGGGGTAACGACCTCTTTTCTGGTAAAAACAGGAAGTGGAGGACTGGTAGAAGTTAGGGTAATTGCCTTTTGTCTTTTCTCAGCTTTGAAATATGATCTAGTGCTAGTTGCCAAGGCTTACAACAAGTTCTGTCTTTTTATTTCAGCTTTGAACTATGACACAGTGCTAGTTGACAACACTTGCAAGACATGGACAGACCCCCGTCTCCCGCCCGGCTAGCCTACACCTCCGACAAGCACCCTCGACACACCCTTGAAGCCATAAATGTGTTACGCAAGCATCGTGAATTATGTGACGTTGTGCTGATTGTGGGACAGAGAAAGATTTTTGCTCACCGCGTCATCCTTTCAGCGTGCAGTCCATACTTTCATGCCATGTTCACAGGAGAGCTCGCCGAGAGCCGACAAACTGAAGTGACTATTCGCGACATAGACGAGCAGGCGATGGAGCTGCTTGTTGATTTCTGCTATACGTCCAGTATTACAGTCGAGGAGAGCAATGTTCAGACACTGTTACCTGCGGCCTGCCTGTTGCAGTTAGCTGAAATTCAAGACGTTTGCTGTGAGTTTCTCAAGCGACAACTCGACCCGACAAATTGTCTCGGTATCCGTGCATTTGCCGACACGCATGCATGTAGAGATTTGTTGCGCATTGCGGACAAATTCACTCAACATAATTTCCAAGAGGTAAATAGTAGACCTATGCCTGGTTGCATTAACAGTCTCAAATTGGGACTCTACTAAGTTCCCAAAATCTACTGCGCATTTGTGGACACCTGAAAATGCTGATTGTCCTTTTTATGCTGTTTTTGATTCATTAGTTACTCAATTTTTGGCTTTGATACAAATTGAGAGTGAATTTGTTGAATTCTCAATGTTATTGAAAATAAGTAGGGATCTTTTCATGCTACGCCCCTAATTTAAGGTCTAAGTTCCTATTTGTTTTCATTGAAACAAAAGGTCTTTAATAGTTGTTTGGTTATGTTTTTAGAAAATGTCATTAGTCAAAGGGGAGCCTGTAGTAAACATAAAATCATACAAAAGAATTACATTCTTTTAGTAAAGAATGACACAAGTACACAGAAGATTTTGGGATCTCAGTTGATATATGCATCTGGGACTGTTTCATGCAGTCGCAAACTCTTAAATTGTCTTTCGAGGTATTAGGGGCCTCTTTATTGGATGACATAATTTCACTTTACCAACTTTTAAAATTTCCAGTTTTGTGCAATTAAAATTGCAACATTTTTTCATTTGATACGTTAAAAATCGAAATACAATGAGGCCTCTTCATTGCTACAAAATTAGCCAAAATTGATATTTTTGCCATTATAGGAATTTTGAGAACCTCTTTCTAGTCTGACTTTAGGCATATTTTGACCAGTTTTTGTATTGGCATGTGGTCTGCATCAATGGTCATGTGTGGAAGAACGCGTGTTCTACAGTGGGTATACCTGTAAATGTGCTTGTCAGGTGATGGAGAGCGAGGAGTTCTTACTTCTACCAATCAATCAACTGATGGACATTATCGGCAGTGAAGAGCTGAATGTTCGTAATGAGGAACAGGTGTATAGTGCTGTCATGGCCTGGATCAAGTACAATGCTCAGGAGCGCAGGCAGCATTTAGCTATGGTAGGTAGAGCTGGTCATGGTTGGACTGTCGTAAATCTATGGTGGACGGTGGTACCTCGTGGTCAACATGTTTGGGATTTTTTGTTCTTGCCATTTAGCTTGAGAATGAGGCAGTCAAAAATTACCTCTTTTGTGGTGGGAAGATTGAAAGTTAATTCTTGGCTGATGTGTTTTCTAGCTGAAAGTCCTCAGCAAAAATGAAGCCTCTTATGGCTAATAGAAGGAAGAAACATTCCTTGTGAGTGTTGATAAAGTGTCCTCGCTGTGGAAGTTATGACACTCTTGGAAAAGTGTTGGTCACACAATAGCATGGTCTTTATTATGTAACAAACGTCCGAGAACATCTAGGATTTTAAAATTAATATTATAGTTTCATGGGCTTACAACTATCATTAAAGAACAGGATCACTGGAAACAGCGGTTGTCCGCAACCTTTAATAGTATTTGTTTGAAATAGTCGAGGGTATGTATTTACATCAACAGTTATACATTTTGCTTATGCACCACCACTTTGACCAGTTTACAGTTACACAAAACCTAATGGGTGTGTATCCCAAACTAGAGATTTGTGGGATGCCTTTTCTGCTCATTTAATAATCAGCCAACTTTTTATTGGATCAGTGAAAGCATTTGGAGATATTTGTTGGTGACACCCAGCTGGCTCTCCCTCTATAGTCATTGGCGGATATGACCATTTTTCTGCCACAAACTTGTCACATTGGCATCTGATTACATTATGTAACCACGGCATAAGTTAAAGGGCCTTTCACAAGACGAAAACTGAAATGAAATGGAAAGATTTTTTTTACTAGTTAGTTACCGTTACTTGCAGGTGCTACAACATGTGCGATTACCCCTAATGAGCCCCAAGTTCCTTGTTGGAACCGTCGGCTCAGACCTGCTCATCAAAAGTGACGACGCTTGCAGAGACCTGGTGGATGAAGCCAAGAACTACCTGTTGTTGCCTCAGGAGCGCCCCCTGATGCAGGGCCCAAGAACTAGGCCGAGGAAACCGATACGATGCGGGGAGGTCTTGTTTGCCGGTAATGCATGTTTTTTTCAGTCAGTTACCTGTCGTCGTTGGTTGTGCTGACTTCCAAGGAAATCCTTTCCGAGTATGTGTAACTCTGTAAGACAGTCTGGGCTCCACTGTGTAAGTGCTAGACACTCGTGAACCACTTGTGTTGAGAACTATTTACTCATTGTAAATGAGCGGAAACAGGAAATTCCCAATTTCTGCTTTCAGCCAACATCATGTTTTGACCACAGAATAAACTCCTGGTGTATTGATGTCCTACATATTTATTTGTTGCTATGTTGTGGCTTGTCAGTGTTCATTTAGATGCAGTTATTTCCGGGATTTGAGTCGCTTATGTCTGGATAGTAAAGGGACCCCGGCTGGAAGCTGTAAAACCTCAGTATCTGAGCGAACAGGAGATGGACTTTTGATTTATTTATCTTCATAAAGTAACAGTAAATTACCAATATTTCCCCCGTCTAGCAGTGGTATTCAAAAGTTCATTTGGACACGCATGCTATTAATATGTTCAGCCAATTCCTGTTTGGAGCTTGTTTCACTAAAATGTTGTATACTTCACTACATTTTTATGCACGGTCATAATGTAGAGTTTTTGCACAATTATCCATTTAAACTGTATATTGAATACTCTTCAAATCACAACCTTTTGGTAACACACATCGGGTATTTCACCCATAAATGGGGGCTTCAATGTTCACTAACAGAAAGCCTTACTTGGCCATGGGTGGTAAAGTGAAGGAAGCTGACTTATAGGCAAACGCTGACGAATGTGTTAACCATAACGTGACTGTGTTGAAAACAGGGAGGACTTGGCATTTCTTTCTGGTGACGCTGGTTTGCTTTCTTCTCAAACACTCAAAGAAACAACAGATGGCGTTGGTCTACGTGACTGCAGCGGTTGCTACGACAGATGCTTTGCATAGTTACAACAAAACTGTTTCTCTTCGTTCCAGTTGGAGGCTGGTGCAGTGGTGATGCCATATCCAGTGTAGAGAGGTATGACCCACAGTCCAATGAGTGGCGCATGGTTGCACCAATGAGCAAGCGGAGATGTGGAGTGGGTGTGGCCGTGCTCAATGACCTCTTGTACGCAGTTGGGGGTCACGATGGCCAGTCTTATTTGAACAGTATAGAAAGGTGCTTGTTAGCCAGATATAGATGTGTACTTGTGCTTTGTAGATTTCTTCCATTATCCTTTGTGTGACTATGGAAACAGAAAGGATACCTTTTAAAGACATTTTTGTCATTTCAGCATGAAAGTTAATTTGAAACTTTTTGGATAATTTCTTGCATTTAATGAAAATCTTACTGGAAGTGGGATGCGGACACTGTGCCCAATGGCTGAGACATGTACTGCTGCAGCTTTTTAGTTCCTGTCTCAGTTTATCACAAAGTGCCATTTGAAGTGAGTAATGAGGTAAACAAATTTACCCAAAAGCAATTCACCCAATCAGATACCGGTGTTTGCTTTGTGTGACTGGGTCACTGCATCAAATGTCTGGTTTGAGGAATCGTTATTTTGTGGTTTAAATTTGTTTTTTGTAAAGGTCAACTAAAAAGGTACAAAATAACTTTCAGAGTACGTAAAATATGCCAAATTGCCAGACATGCCTTCGAATAGATAACATTCCTCTTTGAAGAACACGCCTTTTTGTATGTTTAATTGACAGATCCACGACCTCAAATTAAGGAGTGCATGCAGACACTGCAGTCTTAAACTGACAGCGTAGAAAAAAACGTAATAAAAATTGGCGTTTCGAAGCACATTAACTTTCCCTATTGCATAACGTTTTGTAATATCAACATGTTTTTGAAAGTTGCTCAACTAGACAGAAGTTTTCAGACAAAACTTTTCAGACCAAAATCCGTTTTCCTTTCATGGTGCCTAATTCTGGTGGCAGCAAAAATTTCTCTTAAAAGGACACAAAACCCTGTTTTTAGGATTTCAACTAATTCTGGTGTCACCTGCTAATGCATAATTGGTGTTAATGTTGAAAGATAAAAGCAGGAATTAACTAAAAACTTATTCACCCATCACACAAATTTGGCATTGTGGTTCTTGGTGGGTGGTCTTTTCCCACAGTTGCCTTGTAATTCGCTAAAATCGTAGGTTACACTTCCCCATCTAGGAGACTACGAAAGGGGTTTTCAAATTTTCTTCAAAACATTTGAGGCTTGTCGAGGGTTACAGAGCATTAGTTTGTTTCAGAGAATTGGATAGGAAAGTTGTTTTTAATACCTGTTTTTAGGCCGAAACCAGGTTTGATATCCTTTTAATAACTATTAGGACAGCAAGATTCTAATTGCAGTATGGCTTGTCCTCCATACAAACCTTCTTGTTAATTCCCTCATGAGGAAAAACTACTCTTGACCATGAATTTGGCTTCCACCCACCCGTCATTACGGGGAATTTTAGGTCATTTTGTATGTCAAATACTGATACGGTGTACTGTACTCCAATGACTTTCGCAGGTACGACCCACAGACAAATCAATGGAGCAGTGATGTGGCGCCCACCAGCTCCTGTCGTACTTCAGTAGGTGTCGCTGTGCTTGATGCCTATATGTATGCCGTTGGTGGCCAGGACGGGGTATCATGTCTCAACTTTGTCGAGCGCTACGACCCGCAAACGAATCGGTGGACCAAAGTGTCATCCATGAGCACACGTCGCCTTGGAGTGGGCGTGGCTGTCCTAGGGGGTTACCTGTTTGCTGTTGGGGGCAGTGATGGAACGTCGCCATTAAATACAGGTGGGTTCTGTTTCCTCACACTGAGTGGGCGTGTCTTTACTTGATGATTAACCAATTGCCTTTGGAGGCAAGGACGGAACATCTTTTTGTCTAAACATTGTAACTGAGACAAAATACTTGGCATGGAAGAAGAAAAGGTTAGAAACTAATGGAAATTCATACAAAATTCTTTGAGGTAAATGGACGAGCCTCATTTTTGCAAATAATCAATTTGGCTATTCATACCAGGAATAGCAAAAGTTACAAAAAATTGGTATTGCGCTTACGCTGGAGTATGTGGATTGGTAGAATAAGTAGAAAATGAAGGTGGGCTAATACTGCGGGGATTGAGTTAAAACTGATGTCCTACAAGAATTTAAATCCAGGTGACTTATGTTGTTAAGAGTGTTATTGACCATTAACATTTTTACTTGGTTTCAGTGGAGCGCTATGATCCGCGCAGTAATAGATGGACGCCAGTCTCACCAATGGGTACCAGGCGCAAGCACCTAGGTGTCGCCGTGTACAACAATATGATTTATGCTGTGGGTGGCCGTGACGATGCCACAGAGTTAAGCAGTGCCGAGCGTTACAATCCACAGACCAATTCCTGGCAACCGGTGGTCGCCATGACATCCAGAAGGAGTGGGGTGAGATAGTCATGTTTATGGAGGTCATAAGTGTCATCATGACATCTTGTGATAATTGGCATTTTATTAAATGCAACCAAAGAATTTATGGATTGCTAGTAGTGGTCAGCTTTGTCTAGTTTATTACAACGAATATCCAGATTTAAAATTCAGTACGGTTCAGAGGATCGTTTTACCAAACGTAGAATTTTTGCTGCTACGGTCATAATTCTGAGTCTGATTTTAATGTGGCTGCGCAGTTAATTAGTGTCTCTCGTGAAGCTGGTGATTGAATATGGAAACTTGATATGAAGTTGAACTTCACGTTAGTTGCTCTGATAAAAAACGCAGTATCGTTTTTACAGTGCTCATGCGTTCAACCCCATGTTAGCTATGGCTGGACATACAACCTTTGACAAACATTGTCTTAGAGTTACTAGTTTTTAATCAAATGAAAGTTTTGAAAATGACGTGTTGTCTGAAATTAAGGAAACACTTTTACATTGATCAGGTCCGTGCTAATTAAAATAGGTTTCAAAACATCATGAAATTACAAATTCAAAGAAACCTGATTGGCATACCACTTTTCTTTAAAAAGTGTCTCAGAAGATTTGGAAGCTCACTCACAGTCTTCACTACAGATTCGTAAGATTGCTCACTTAATATCAGTCAATGTATTAAATTAACTTTATGAACCTGTTTATGTTTTGAGCACCATTCATCCGTGTATTAGTGCATCTGATTGATTTGCAGCTGGCAATCTAACTAGAGTGGGCGTGGCATTTGTAGAAAGTAAGCCAATTCCTGTTCTCTCACTAGGTGGGGCTGGCTGTCGTCAACGGACAACTAATGGCCATTGGTGGGTTTGACGGCACTACATACCTGAAGACCATCGAGGTGTACGACCCGGAGCAGAACTGTTGGAAGTTGTACGGAGGAATGAACTATCGCAGGCTGGGGGGTGGGGTCGGGGTCGTCAAGATGCCACAGCATGAGGCCCATTTGTGGTGAAGGAGGTGGGGCTTGGTAACTTGACATGCCAATTACTAGGGTCACTTCTTAAAAGGAAAAAATACAACAGGCCATTGATGCCTGAGAACTACCAGTTTCCAATTAATCCAACTTGGGGGCAAGGCTTGAATATTGTGGTCGACAAAACCTTTCAATGATGGATTAATATATTGGCACAGCCTCATTTATAAACAGGTCGAGTAGTCCTTACAGCAAAGAGTTGAAAAAAGCATCCACATACGTTAATGGTGTAGACTAAGTTTCAGTAGTTAGACATAAAACCAGTGCTGGCACGAATTATTTCAATTAAACATTTTGGTGGTATTCCAGATCCAGCACTGCCATGACAAAACGAGCAGATTACTTTTATTATTTTCAATTGTTTGCTGGTCACACGGTTAGAATCTCAGGTTTACAAAGTTGTCGGCCAACACAAAGCCATGCTGATAAAATATATTCTTGGTGTGCCCCACATATTTCTTCACTCACTGTGCACTCTGTGTAGAAACGTATGGAATTACATTTTGTTAAATACCGTGGCAAAACAAATGTTATGGTTGTTTTCTTGGTGATGCGGTTCGTAAAGCTGCTAAAATAGGCGTCTACCAAAGATTTGAATATTTGTAGCAAGGTAGTTATCCTCTGAAAAAAGATCTGCGATGAATTTATGTGCAAAATATGTATTGGTGCAGTTATGGGTGCCAAAAAATAGTTGTTGACCTTGTGCACTGTATACTTGACTAGCAGCCATACATTGTATATGGAGTTGTAATAGAAGACAACACTGTCAAGAAATCTCAACTAAAGCAGTGTAACATGTTGTCAGAGAAATTGGTGCTATCCTCAGTTGCTGTGGCAACTGGATTTATTTTTCTAACAACTGCCCATTGCTTGACGTGTGCCTGGATTAAACATATTTCTAGGACTACTTAAGGCACAGGCATATCCTGAGAAATGGTTGTGGAAGTCTTTTACGGATTATACGATTCCAAGCTACATTAGTTATTAAAATAGAGCAACTTTTTTCCAAGTGATACGAATGCTCTTAAATTATGCTCACGGTCTAAGGAACCAGTTGAATTTCATGTATTTGTCAACCAATTAATAGCCCTTAGTTTATCCATTAGTAGTATGGATGGACTTGTAGTAAAAGCGTGTTGCATTTTAACAATGTAGTCAGTCTTTTGAAAGCTGGAAAACTGCAATATTATTGGTCATTCTTGTGTGAATTTAGAGAGATTACTGTGAATAGTCTCTGCTTATTTGTTCTTTGACAATTCCATCTGAATTGTACATTTGACTAGATTTCAATATTGTTTTGAAAACTACTGATGGTGGTTACACTGTACATCACATTGAAGATTGCTCACTACATATCCTAGGCACGCAGGGCTCCAGCAAATTTCCGAGCTCACTAGATTCTTTTATGTGACGCGTGCTCCGGGCATTCTAGTGAAAGGAAGGCTGTTCAGTAAATGCTTTGCTTTAATGATGAAAGTAGAAATAAATTATTTAATTATAGAATGTTAAAATACGAACTAGTTAGTTTGCATTGCCTGAAAATCTCTCACACAGACCAATGCCCATGTGGCACTGGCCCCAGACACTTGAGCATTTACTGCAGAGCTGCCCTAGGTTTGATACCCTAAGGCGCCAGACATGGCCCAGTCCGGTGTCGTGTGGGGCCTGACAGCATCATTGCGGCTTTGCCCAGAAGACCAAACTGACCATGGCCGGGAACGCTGAAGAAGTTTAGTTTTCCTGGCACACTATCAAGTATGGTTTTCAAAACGTTGACAAATTTCGTCTGCATCTGGCTATGTCAAAATTATGGCAAGAAACGATGGAAAAAATTTAATTTTTAAAAATCCTAACAAAAAATTACGCTGAATCATTTGAAAACTGGGAAGAACTTCTTGCTTGAAATTCCATCGGTTTTCGACAAGTACTGAGTTTTTTAAACTTTTTTGAAACCAACTATACTCTGACCATTCTGCTTACTGTGGGGCACAGCAAGTGTCCATGACGTTTGATGTTACTGTGCCTGGTCAGTAGACTTTAGCTTCATCTCAACACCCCCATTTTTTGTTCAGAATCTATGCAACTTTGTAAAGCCGGTGTGTCTTGCAGCTATTAATCGGAATATATACAAGTGTTTTGACCAAACTATTCTGACTAAAACGGTGCATAGAGAGTCGTAAATTAAGTCTGAGTGCTTGGATGTCTAAAAGCCAGCGAAACGGTATAATTCAAATTACTTTACGATTTTTGCTTGTAACGATCACACTTCACTCCAGCCATAGTCCATAATTGAGAAAAATCTGCACTTGAAAGTTGTGTTTAAACATTAAAAAGTGGCAAAGACGAGTGCATAGCAACTTTAATAGCTTAACAACAACAACAACAATAACAACAATAGTCGTCCCGTGATTATGACACCTCTTCATAATGATCCCTAAACTTGAGCAATCCATGTGTGTCATTGAAACCATCTATTTCTATTTCCAGTTGGTACACATCACAAGTTCATTAGAAATGACGGCAAGTAGGTTAGCTGGACGTTTTGAGATTTGCCAGCTGCCTAAGCTCGCTTCCGATATTTGGTTGTTTAAGCCTGTTGTCAGAAAATCTACTACTGACAGAAGTCCTTTGGTTCTCAATCGTACATTTTCTCATTTCCTGCAAGCAGAAATTTAAAATCTGCAGGAAATTCCGACACCCCACAGTCAGGCGCCTCAGACTTGTAAAAAATCTGGCTGGTCGGCATCAGCTTATTGCCCAATTTCTTTAATCTAAAGGCTTTTGGCAGTCGGCAGAGGGGATACATGGTATTGCAAAAAAATAAAGGTGTCGGGGTGAACAATGCCAACTGTATATTTTTGTTCCTTTTTCAAAAAATTATTTAGCTACCAGAATGAACTTTGATTGCATTCGACTGGCACTGTCATAAAACTTAAATCACAAATTGAAGTTATGCTGTATTGTTCAGATTCTTTTAGTCACAGCAGGTAAGCAGACCAAATGCCTGTCAACAGTCGGACAATGAAAAAGCCTCAACAAAGATTTGACAAAGTTTAGCCAAAATTAAAATCTATTTTTGTCGTATTAAATGAACAAAGTCATGCTACTGAATTTTCACAATGATTAAAATTCATCAAAATCCAACATTCAGTTTACATTGAGAACTAAGCTGGAAGCCGTTTCATAAAAACTTGACTTACTAAGACTTGGTCAGCAATTTTGTCTTGCGCTAAACACAACTAGATCTCATTAAAGTAAGAGACGATGTGGCACTGGTTTGAGCTGCTGACTTGTGAGTGGGAGACCTGGGTTTAAATCCTGGCTTTACTGGCAGACAATCAAGCATTGCACAAAGGTGTCTCCTACTCTGAGATCAGTCTTACTAATGAATGTATGCAAGAAAGTGAATGAGAACCTGGATATAATGTGAAACTTATTTCTGGACCTGTGCTCATATTAAAAAAATAAAAAAATCTCATTTCAGCAAGTTACAAAGTCTCCAATAATATCAGTAATGTATCATGTAAATGCTAATTTTTCAGATAATTTGCATAAATTACTAACACTGACAAATTAAATTGCAAAACGTTTCTTCAATAATTAGAAAAGCGGGAGCCAAAGACGACATTTTCATGAAATGGATACTGAACTTTCACTCAATATTCTAAATAAATGCACCATTTCTCGATGAGTCACGTGAAGCTGGAGAACCGTCTGCTCATTTTCTTGTTACGTATGGCCAGATACTCCTTCCTGACGGCGCTTGACCTCATCTCGAGGATGTTGTTCACTTTCTGAACGATCTCCCGTGCCGTTGCCGTGTCGACCTCAAGGTCGTAATGTCGATAGTCGTGACCTGGTCCAGCGCCATATACGATGCGGAACAAGCTCTTTCCTGGAAACAAAGAAACAAAAAAGAGCATTATGGTAAAATCTCACCCATTTAGGACAAAACATGGCACATGAGTCAAATTTTATTTTTATATTTTTTCACATAGAGCACCAAATTAACGCATTACCTTGTTGAAGTTATGTACTCTAACTTCCATTGGAAAATATTTTGAAAAATTCTGGTCATTAACAACAAAAGACCTCAAAAATAAAGAAAGGTGATTTTGGTGATTATTTTCATAGTCTGAAATTGGTAAGATTTAACGATGAAGTTTCTCACGACAAAGAAACTATTGATTACGACCGCTTACTTTAATACACAAGAGCAATGTAGAGCGTTGATATGCACCTTCCGTGTGCATCACACACAGCAGAGATACAAGAGATGACTACTAACTTTAAACATATCCACTAGAGGATGCAATGCAAGGAAACTTAAGATAACCACCAATAGGGGGTGCATAACAAGTCAAGATTGTAAAAAAATAAAAATGCCTCTAGGGGGCACAGTGGTAGTCAGATACGTCCAAACGCCATCGTCATCTGTGGTCAAGTTCATAGAAATACAGTGGCCATATCTCATAGGAGAAATAGCTGCAGACCAAAAACAGCAAAACTGCCACTAAAGATCACCGCAGTTCTCAAAACTGTCAAAAAATTATCGTCAGCAATGCTGTTCTCAGTAGGATCTAGGAACACATTCAAATACCAAATGTATTTTCATAAGAATTCCTTGATTTGTCTGACTGATAAGGAGGGTGCCCAAAATGGATTCGAAAATAATAAAAACAGTCACTAGGAAGTGAGCACTAGGTCAAATCCAACTGAAAAGAGGAAGGTATCATGGCCTGTTTCGTAGAGAACTATTTGCCAAATTATATATTATTAACAGGAGCAATGCAAGCGTTGAAATGCACCGACGACAGCACAACAAACTGTGCGCTTCTATGTTATTTTTAGCATCACAAAAATGGCCATTAGATGGCGCAAAAAGCGTCAAGCCCGTCCGAATTTAGAAGGAGGCTACATTTCTGTAATACACAACGATTTGCCAAATTTCATGAAACAAGCCAAGGAACTAATAAGATTACGAGGTAAATGCAAAAAACAATTAATACTAGGGGCACACCTATAGTCTAATTGGTAGAAAATTATCGTCATCTGTTGCCATGTCTACAGGTCTCTGGAGCTCATCTGCCAAGTTCCGCAAAGATTCTTAAAGGTATGAAGAAGATACAGCCGTAGTCACAAAAAAGCAAAACTGCCCCTAGGGGAAGTCAGAATAGTAAAAAACATCCAGTTAATTTTCGTAGTGATCCTTTGAGTGGTTTGGCAGATATCCCAATAGTCCCAATAGGCAACTGGCACACCACAGGTTGTCATTGTTAGTCCAGTCTATTGTTACTCTCCTGTAACTGACTGTGTCTGTGTATGATGATTACTTGTTGTTAGGCCTAGCAAGGTGGCCACTGTTTTTTCTTCTGAGGATGGTGTTTTAATAAATGCCCAAACATGTCAAGCCGGTTTAAACCGGTCGTTGTTCTTATTAACATGCTGCTACTTGCAATTATGGTGATTTACTGTGACTGAACAGGTTTTTTTCCTGAATAAACACATCTTACAACAACAACTAATTTTCATGGTTTGCACTGAATGAGCCTAAGTCATTCATGGACTAGGGATTGTAGCATGTGAGGAAGCACTATCAAGTCTTTTCCGTCTTTCAACTTTGAACCATTACAACCTACCAGTTGGCTTTTCATCTGTTACATCGCATGTCGCCACGGTTTCAGTATCCAAGGTGACAGGTTTCTGGCGGGAGAAAATTTTTGCGGTACCCTTCTGAGCCACTGGGTCTATCTCAATTTTTTCACCAGAAATGCCTACAATCAAACCACAAAAATATCTTGTCCATGGTGACTGATTTGACATATTAAGCAAAATGCCATGACAAAGCAAACACATCACATCATGGTCAGCGTTAGTTATTAAGGGGCTTAAAACCAAAGGGAATTAATACCATTAAATAATTTCATAAGGCTGGTAGAGTACAAATTGATTATTTCTTATTTTCACACTACTTTGGCAGTTTCGGCTCCTCTTAGCAGCCATTTTCTGAAGCTATTGGACACTAGGTGGCGTTGTGATGAGACTGTTCCAATTTTAGATAACGTATACCCCCCATCGTCCCAGTTCAGTGGCTCAGTTTTCAACAGGCACGATGGGGGCATAAGTTATCTAAAATTTGGAACAGTCTCATCACCCTGCCACCTATAGTGTCCACTAGGTTCGGAAGATGGCTGCTGAGAAAAGCCGAAGCTGTCAAGGTACTAATACTTTTCTGGTTGTGAATATAAAAAATAATCAATTTGGGAATTAATATCATTCTCATCCATGCTGCAATACCATTTGATGAAAAACATGCCTTATAACAAATACTAAACGATCAAAACCTGCGCTTGATGCTAGAAAATCATAAGAGACTGATTACACAAACATCGCTTCATAAACAATTTCATTTATATGTAGAGCTGTTCGCACAATTAAACTTTTCTAGTAATTGAATTATAGTATAGTGTCAAACAAGTTGTCTAAATAAGAGTACAGAAATTCTTCACCTGTTTAGCACACATGGCAGACAAATAAAATTCCTATGTGTCAAATTTCTCAACAAATTAAAGATTAAGAAAACTTCAGTCAGATATAATCTTCTCTGTACTGTGTAGATGTCATAAAACTACATTTAATCAAGTTTTCATTTACAGAAAGGCACTTAGCCTTTAAAAATTGAAAACTGACAAGCAATTATTTTTTGCAAAATAAGTGAAGAATTATCTTTTGATATCATGTGGGTTTACAAGACCTTTGACTAGCTAATTCAGGAATTTAATGAAACAAAGCCCCAATGAAGGAACACAGCATATCCTTGGTATAGAATAATCTTACCCAGTTGAACCTCAATGGTGGTCCTTAACTTGGACAGCAGGTACACTTGATAACACTTGTACTGGTGACTACTCAGCGAGTCTGCCACGGATGAGCTGTGTTCTGGCTCTACAGTATTACCCCTTGCGCCTGTAATAACAAACACATAACTTGGTAATTCAACTTATCACAAGTAGGGAGATTAACAAGACACCATTTAGCTTTGGACTGTCATGGACGACACTCTTCCTCAGAATGATGTAATAATTTTTGCTTGTTTGTACATACACAGTCAATACTCGATAATAAATGTGTGGTAAATCAATGTCGACGTCCCTGTTAATGGTGGGGTTGATATGAATACCATCCCTGGGAATATCTCTATTGGTGCTGTCGATAATATTCAATCCATGTGTTCACATGACGGTGCCACAATTGGGCTTGTTTCGTGAAAATGGTTCAACTTCAATTAGAAATTTGATCTTATGCTCCACTTCTGAAAAAATTGAATCGCACTTGTGCAAAAATTCAAAGTCTCTAAGAATATCCACATCACTGCTAGTCACCAAGACAATTTCTATAAATTATTTCTATGGCGATGCACTCATAACTACTTGACAAAACATTTTACAGCAATTGCATAGTGAAGGCGTAAAACCAAATATGTCTTATTAGTCACATGTGACTTTCACGAATCAGACACTTGGGACCAGTGTCTCATCTTTTTACTCGAAATTGAACTCAAAAGTATCTTTGAAATGCTCCATTCTTAATACAAAATCAAGATAATTACCCATAATTCTATGCTTGAGAACGCAAATAGGAGCATAGTCCAAATTGCCCTAGACCCTAGATTTGAGCTTGAGTAAAAACTCCAGATTTTGAGTTCATACTCAGAATTTACAGTTTAGTGCTTGGGTCATCAAGTGCAAAATAGGATTACACAGTCATCAATTATAAACAAAAATATGTCACAGGACAGAACAGTAGAATGGAAATTGTTAAAAACAATTTCAAGTTCGATTTCGAGTACACAGATTAGACCCCTGGCTGTGATCTCAGTACGCACACTTAAACTCCACTTACTGTTTTCTCTGACAAGGCAGAACTCCAGGCACTCGGCAGCATTCAATGTCATACCGGGGTCTAGTGGTACACCAGGCTCACTTTGTTTTTCAATAATGTACTGCAAGCCTGAAACAATGCTGGAGGACTAAGACTACTGGACAAAGTGATCAGCAGCATGGTGCCAATGAGTCATCAAGTGAGGCATCTTGGGCTCGAAAGGGGTAACTAGTCCACAAACCGGCTTAGCATTTTGGGGACAGTTGCAAAACACAGGTGTCATTCATACACGATAGGGTTTTTAAAACCAACATGCAAAGTCAGTTAAAGTAAGTTCCTTGTGAACTCTGCTCTTAGTCATATAAGTGCGCCTGTTGGGCTGTGTAACTAAACACAGCTTGACAAAGCAATCATGGTTTTGGCAGAGAATATAATTGTTTCATTACCCACATGCGGTGGATTCTTGAATAGCTGAGCTCAGAATGAATTTAAATATGGAAAAATGAGGAAAATGCAGTTTGTATACTTCATGTCTACACCAGATGTCACTTTCTGAAACAAATATGAGAAGTGGCACTTTTATCGTACATCAATTGAACTTTTGAGATGCCAAATGTTACTGAATACGATGAATTTCTCTGTGATTGCGGTTGTCTTTAAATTCTTAATAATGCTACAGTCAAAGATGGTGTCATTACCAAAGATTAAGGTCAACAATGCAGTGAGCTGTACAAGACTAAAGTAATCTTGGGTTGAAGCTGTGGACAAACATCAGTCGGACAGCTTTTTGGCCGGGCTGACTATGCCAAATTATAACCCTCACATTCTGGTCATTACATGCTATTATGTAACTAGAAGTTAATCGTGCAAACTTGAATCAAATTCCAGCAACCTTCCTCCTTAGAACTCTTCGCAAATGATTGTTGCCACCAAAGTCCATTTTAACGCGTGTACAGTACAGATATCTTGGGACTTGTGGATTGGAATGTTATGAGCAAGTGAATATTATAAATAATGTTGACTGATGGCTAAAAATGGCAGATAGCGCTGGTTCTGAAGTGTCCCTATACTCTGACACAAACTAAAACACTGGTCGTTTTACCCTTCTTTTTCACCTTCCGCCTGTGAAGAGCAGTCTCAATGATGTCTTTGAGTAACACATTCTTCGACTCCACCTGGAAGCGAGAGAAGCCACTGGCCGGGAAGTTGCTGGAAATACGAGGGGAAGTTGTCACCAAAAATCACCGGATGCACTGCCCTACACAACTGACCACCTAGAATGGCCAATGCAGGTGCACAGTTGTACCAGAACAGATACAAAACGCTGCTAAATATGATGCATTCCACTATTCAAAAGAGGTTTTCCATGAAGTGCACAATGAATGATTGAATGATGATCAGATCGACATCAGACTGATATCACCAGCTTCATAGAAATTCGTATTGACCAAAATAGGAGATAGAAAGAAGGAAACTATTTTGCATATTGGAACATATTTCCAAGTCATCCACTAGCTAGGTACCAAGTACCTGCCTCAAGAGATCACCCATGTCGCTCGTCACGTGATCCAGGAAGTGACAGGTGCTCAACACTCAGCCAGTAGAAATCTTGGAGATAAGGTTGCAACGTCGCTTTCTTCCAACAAGGAATATCCAGTAAGAAAATCGATTTTTATCAAAAATATGATCTTAGAATTATAATAGAGTGAAAATCAACAGTGTCAAAAACTTATTTTCACCAAATGACACAAATGGGCCTATAGAATATAGACACATACATGGCATACATGCATATACACACAAAAAAAATTCAAACACTCACACACACAGTCATGTAGGCGTCTGTGACATGAACATAGTCATGAACAATATTACTGTCATCATTTATACACGTTTGTTCCTCAGTATTTAACAAGACTCTGCCAAGAAAGTAATAAACGTGTACTGACTCGGTTATTGATTCGAACAATTCAGTATCAAAACATTCTCTGTAAAAAGAAACAGGATCTATTATTGGTCATGCAGTGAACAGTAATACTGAAAAACTGCCATTTTGGGCTTGAAGGGGTTAACTAGTCCACATAGTAGCCTTGAATTTTGAAGACTTCTGTAAATTATGGGTGTCCTTCATACACAGTGGGCCTTTTGGAATTGACATGCAGGGTTTGTGAACCATGCTCTTGTTCTACAACTGTCCCAGTTGGCTTGCGTAAGTAAACAAAGCTTAACATAGAGTGGTTCTGGCTGAGAAGATAGCTGTTTTACTACCCCTTTTAGACTTTGAATAGCCAGCTGAGAATGGCATTTTTGTTCTTGTCCTATGAAGACATTAAGAGCCATGTTAGCAGCAACATCAATTATCAGTAGGCTGCTGATAAAAATGTAAATCTGCTGCGAAACACAGAGTTGAGAACTACTTTACTGAAACTTTACACTTAGAAATTACTACTCATAGAATGGTTCGGAGAGGCACCTGTGCCTAGATCATCAAATAAAATGGATTTCATCATCTTTGATATTGGTAACTTCATCACATTCTGTAAATTACTTACACTGTGACCAGTACAAACTCCTTTACTGACTTTGTAGCTGACGACTTCTGAACTAAAGCCAGCCTGGAGAAGCCGAACTTGCTGATTGGCTCTCGTGTGTCGAGGGCGGGGAAATCCATGTCTACCTCTCCGTCATCCTCCACCATATGCAGGCTGTACATACCGATGTCTTCGCTGAAACAAATTATGCATGTGTTACATCATTCAAGCACACATAATTGTGTTACAATAGCCAAGTAAACAGCACACGCACTAGAGATGGTCAAAATTTCTGAGCAAACAGCAAGTCATATATCAATAAAGCATAAAAATATTCCCAGGTGATCAGTGCAATGGGCCCACATGCGAGGCCTGCGCACGTCTGATACAACGTGTATCAGACCGCCTGCAATTAAAAAAAAAAAATTAAAAAAAAAAAAAAGTCTGTGTTCAGTGGATGTCAAAGGATTTCTCACATTAAGCAGATGGTGCGAGACAAGCATTGTTTAATGAAACAAGATGTAAAGATGTTCCTTTTTCAATTAATTTTCAACTCCGTGATAAAGGCGTGTCCTGTTTATTGTCCCTGAAGTTCCTCAAGTTGCATTACAGTCATTTCGCTTTATGCATAGCGAAGTAGTCCCACCTAGGAAAAGTATTTGCTGTCAATGACTGTCCATGCATAAACAGCGAGGGTTCATTCAAGACCATTGTTTACATCAACATGATCAGGAAAGAAATAGTAGATAATACCACCATTCGATACATAGAAAATGACCCATTTCGGTTCAAGATTTTGAAGTCTGTTAATCAGTCATGAAAAACCTTACAGGTGTTTAGTGCGCGACGACTCAGCTCCTCCGGGCTTGTCTTACATTCACTCTCTCCTAGTTTGCCCTTCCACCTGATATAGCTGTTTATTTCGCAGTATATTTTGCTACCACCATGAGACACGCGCTCTCGAAATATTTAACTTTATGCCTATTGCATTACAACTGCACACAGTGAGGTCTCAAACTGCACAGAGAGTATGGGTGAGTATACATCAAGCCGTCCAATACAAAGTACAGTATAGTGTTTTCAATTCGTTTAATGGATAATTCACAAACCCAACAGTCTGTTTTAACAAATACTCAACTTCAAGTAACGCCTATTGTACAGAAATCCACTCCTGAACACCTGGCTAGAATACTAGGTCCAGTGAGCAATTATTACAAGAGAGCCGAAGAGTATATAATGATTATAAGTAGCAACTTTCTTCAATCTTGACTTTTTCATCAGGACCCTAAGCAAGAACAGTATCACAATACTGACAGGTTTTTTATCTTGAAAAAACATATCTAAGTTGCTATCTACTACTCAGTGTTAGAGGAGGCAATGTGGCCTAGCATGATGGTGCCCGCCTTCTATACTCAAGGTCGTGGGTTTGAGTCCCACTGGGTCACACTGCTAGACCCTTGAGTCAGGTTTCTAGCTCCTCAGCTCGGTTTTAACAATACATTAATAAAGCATAAAAATATTTCCAGATGATCAGTGCAATGGGCCCACATGCGTGGCCTGCGCACGTCTGGTACAACGTGTACCAGACTGCCTGAAATTATTTATTATACTACTCAGTGACTACTCCACATGTTTGTCTTGTAGCCATACACGCACTTTATACCAAATTATTTAATTACTGCCTCACCAAAGCTTTGGTTGTCTCCCTTCCACTGAATATTGCCAGCATATCAGACCAACAACATCACGAATTTTGGCAGACGACACGACAGTTATCGTCATTGGATACGACCTCTCTGCGGGAGAGGTCATCGTTAGAAATATACCGATGTGTTTTATAGGTATGCCACTTTGCATCTGAAATTGAAGACAGAGACGAGCACCTTAGAAGCGGGGTCATAACACAGATTCACCGACTTCTCTTAAACAAATACTAGTTTTGAGATGAGGAGGCTGAATGGCTTAGTAGGATAAGTGTCTACTTCCTTTACAGAAGGTCGTGGGTTTGAGTCCCATTGGTACAAACGGCTATACCCATGAGTCGGGTTTCTCGCCCTCAGCTCTAAAATGGTTTCAGGTGACAAGTGCATTGGGCCCACCTGAGAAGCCTACGCATGTCTGCGATTATTTTTTCTTAACCTTGTGAAATTGTAAAAAATTCTCAAATACCAGGCTTGCAGATGGTGTAGCGGTATATTTGTTCACAGAGAAGGGAACAAGAAAGAAGGTGGTTCACAACACGTCAATTTAATTTAAACATTTACTACCAAAAATAAATTTATACACAAGATCCAACAAAGCACATGCAACATTTAAGTAAAATGCATCTGAAAAAGAACTAACTGGGAACAGTGAGCCTCACAATGCACACCTGGATTTCATAATTCTGACCAGTCCGATAATAGCTAATTGGTCTGAGACAAATGAGAAGAGACACATCACAAAAACAATTGCCAAAAAGTTATCTCCCAACTTCCAACCAATCAGAATGCCCCAATGTTATGACTCCGTAATCTTGTTGTTCACCAATGAGAACCTACAGGATATTATCACTTCACTGGATTGACCTGCCCCTAGACGGCGCTAAAGTAGAGAACAGTCAGGAAAGGCACAGACAAAAAAGCCGGTTTACTCACACGACGACACGTACCTTTCCATCAAACTTAGCATAATCGCTAAAGGGATTCAACGGCTGACTGATGTACTGCTTCAGTTTCCATGACAACAGAGATGAAGCCTTAGCCTTGTCTGTTAACACTTCTTTCTTCTCAAAGAACTGACCAAGTTCAGATGCTTGAAAATATAAAAGTGTATGGATGCAGTGAAGACTAAATAGCCTTCCTTGTTTATGGCATGTCACATTTACATCCTTTTACAGAGCATGTTTAAGATGACCGTATTGAGTAAGAAGTCTGTTTTTTCTTTGGCTAGCAACAGCACATTTTTTTAAAATCACGGACTTCTTTTTCTGCTTTTAAACACTTTTGAAAAGATAATAGACACATTCAAAGACAGTTCCCCAACCACACACGCACGCGCATGCATGTGCACAAGAACGCACGCACACACACACATCCTTTCATCAAAATCACAATAATAATAAATTATTCAACAAAACCAAAATATCTTTCCCATCTATATTTCACAATGTTAGCAGGGTAAAAAATGACCTTCTTTTCAGAAATAAGTCTTCACATCCATTTTTACAATTACTGTATATTTCAAATGTGAAAAGATCTTCTAATACTTTTTGAAAAATTATTATGGAAGGAGGTTTGGCATTTAACCTTGTACAATGTGTGTTTTAAAAAATTTATCTATCAAAGAAAGTTGAGATATAACAGCTCATTAGCTTTTCCAGTTTTGCCAGATATAACTGTTTGAATATCAACAAATATGTCCATATTTATGCATTATACATATAGAATTCAGCTATCCTCTCCAAACAGACTTTTTAAAAGTACAGTGTCAAAATAGATGTTCTGAACTTTTAGGATCATTCTTACAAAAAAACATATTAGGGCTGTTCCAGTAAAATCCGTGTGGGAGGGGGGGGGGGGACGGCAGTACAAATAAAAATTCGTGGGTGGTGGTCTTCAGAAAAAAACTCAAATTATGGGTGGTCGTTCCTGTAAGAAGTGATGCATTAAAAATGGGTGGTATTTTTTGACCTGTTAATGTGGATAGGTTGGTTACTTCAGCCGTAAAAGCTCAAAAATAAATGCAATTGACCTAACTTATCCAAATACAAAAAAGCCCATGTTGCCAGTGAACAGAGTGCAATATGTTCACTAAGCCATTAATCAAGTAATGGGCAACTCGATTTGAGCCAACTGTTTGTCTGCAGTTCTATTGAATTGAAAAGTTATGCAACACTGAACTGGTGTTAACACATATAAGAAAATTGATGATTTTTAAATAAAAAGTATGAGGAGTAAGATAAACAAGTTCCAATATTCACTTGACATAGAAGTATAAAAGAGTTCGTGGAGACAGTTTGAGATTCATAGATCCTTATAATTGAAAAAATGTTCATTGAAATTATAGACACATGGTTAACAGAGACACCTGGTGGCTGCCAAAAGTATTGCTCACAAGCTACTTTAGTTTTTGACAATATTGGACAAGACAACTAGTTCTTGTCTGTCAATCATCTAAGTTCTTAACAGGTCCTCCTGGAGGCAATTTGTTTGCAAGTGTTGGATTTTTATTTTAACCTATTAAAAATAATTAAAAAATTATGGGTCATGGGTTGGAGAAATAAATGAAAAACATGGGCGGTGGGTACAAAATAAAAGTGCCTTCCCCCCCCTCCCATACAGATTTTGCTGGAACAGCCCTTAGGTCAGTTGGAGACTACCAATTCGCATTACGAAGAATCAGTTGCTAAGATTTTGTGTACAATTCTTATTTGTAACCATCTCCGTCTAACATATGATGTAAAAAAACAGACGTTTAGAAACAAAGCTGCCATTCTTGTGGCCACCTTCCTGCTCATAACTCTCGATCAGAAAAACATCAAACTATTTCACACAAAAGTATTGTTAAATTTCACCAATTTCAAACAAAAAATTGCCGGCTACTAAAACCGTTGTGAATGCCATCAATTTTAGAAAATACTTTAGGACGGTAGCTATGGGATGAACATAAAAATAAAATAACGTTATTATGGAGTTACTTATATGTCTTTATTAAAATCATGAACTAAAATTTCACTTGTCCACCCTATTTTACAACATCCAAAATTGGTGAGAAAAGTCACAAGGAATAGTCCGTTGGGGTTGAAGCTTGGATCATGCCAAGATAAGGAAAATTCAGTTGTCCGAGGCGGTTAGTGTAGATACGTTGCGTGACTAAGTAATTCGAGGCAGATTTGGGAAGGATGTGGGGAGACAAAAAAAAAAAACAAAAAACACCATCAGCATGACAATACCTTTGGCCTGCAGTGGCATTTTTCCTTGGAAAACTGTGATTGTACCCCCGGTATAATTACCTGGTCTGTCTGAGTTTTTCCAAGGGATATGCTTAATTTTGCTCTTGCTCTGTTTTTCTTTCTTTAACCTCTCAAGTCTCTGAGCTGTGTTGGAGCGCCGCCTGTGGTTACCTGAAGAAATAACACCTTGGCCTATAGCCAACTGGGAACAACTGAACGACTTCGGAGAAGATAAACTTTTGAGAAGTACGTTCATTAAAACTACTTCAGGGGTTGACGCTGATGGTCAAAAAACAACCAGTAAATTTTTAGAGGTAGTTTTGACCTGTCTCTTGTCAGAGAAAATAATTGCACTGAGCTCTTTATTTTGGAAGGTCACCTAACAAAACAGTTTTGGTCTGAAGCGCAAACACAGCAAAGAAAAGTACCACGTAATCACAAGTTTACCCATGATCTAAAAATGCCAGTCCATGGTTAATTAGATGTGATACTACTCACTCGTTGGACAGTTGTGCTTGTTCCAAGGATCAGAATATTCACATTATTTTTTAACAATTTCAAAACCTTCTTAAATCATTAAATAGTATTTAATACAAAACATTGCTTACAACAATCGTTCTAGAAGACCCTCCGCTTCTGCATTCCTTAAGATATTTTTGTTTCACATTGCAATTATCGAGTTTATTCACATTAATGTATGTGTGCTGTGTGTGAATGAGAGTGGATGAAACATGACTTACAAGTTAATTGCGTTTAGAAATTACACCCACTCACCTGGGCCTGTGGACTGCACATTACCATACCTTTGCGTTTCCAAGGCAATCAACCTAATCTGGTGGAAATAATTACTACTCTCTAGCAAGTATTTACCAGCTCAATTCATTGGGGCATGTCATTATGACTCGCTGCTTGGCTGAGGTGTACCAAGCTGTAACCAGAATTTGTTTGACGTACTAAGATACAAAGCATCTCACACAGGGTAGCTCCTAGTGTAGCAACAAATTCTGCAAATGCTATTTCCATGTCACAAAACTGATGAATAACCTACATTTTATGTAACATAAAAATCAATTTGTGTACGAAAAGCACTGGGTGTTTTTATATGGTTGGAAGTGGTTATGAGTAGACTAAGTCATGGCCCAAGTGGCATACCATAGTCCATATCCATAACGATGTCTGGAGAGCTTGGGAGATCATTGTCCATGGAATCGCCACCACTGTCTAAGCTGTTGCTGGAAAAATACAACAATCGCTAAATTATTCGTTATTCAGAAATACGATCAATGCGCAATACAATAAAAGACAAATTCAACCAACGCCTTCGCTAAAAACCAACAATTCATTTAGGCCACCTATCAGTCATATGAAATCAGTCTCATTCATTGTACTCCTTACAGTAATGTCTCACAAATTTGAGACATAATGAATGAAATATATTTTCTCATTGTTCATCTGGTTACTCGTAACACTGTAAGAAGACACACATGCACACACGCACACGCACGCACGCAGACACACACACACATGTTGAACTGGCAGGGAAATACAGATCACAAACATTTTAAGTCTGGTGTGCACGCCAACAGCATGGAAGTGGTGTCGATCTAGGCTTAAGAAGTTAGTGCAGCATCACCATGGGGGGGGGGTTCACTCCAGGCCTTATATTTCAAATAAAAAGGATACGAACGCACTGATGTTGCTTTGGAAGAGTAAAAACGCTAGTGAAAAAGTTGTAATTTTTTCATACCAGAAGATGGCTCGTACGGTTTTTACACAGCTAAAATGTGGACTACGGTTATGAAAAGCAAATGATGAGATATTTAGAATGTTACGAGCAGACTAAATACAGGTGTCATTGAAGAACCATGTACAAACTGTGAAAAACAGGAGAATTGGTCCAAGTACGTTACTGTACTGAGCTTCTGCTCGTATGACATCATGGGGGGAGGGGTGCTTCAATTTATACCAGTGCACTTGGTTTTAAAAACCAGTTGTAGAGCTCAATAATTAATAGGTAACATACGTTTGGTTTAACGGCCACTCCTAAAATTTACATTAATTTTTTAAATACACATGCTCCGCTCAATGACCACACCCATTTCATCCATTTTTGTTAGCGATCTTTTGTCCTTGTTCTCAACCATGAATCATGTTCAAGTCAAATGATTATACAAGCAACGCAGTTTACACTGCATACTAATACAGGATATCATTACCTAGTCACGTGCCATGACTTGGGTCGTTTCTCTGTTTTCTTCTCGTCCTCGTTTTCATTGTCAATGACCATCTCACACACCCCCGTGTCATCGCTAGTGATGTATGAGTTCCGAATATGTGTGATCAAGAATGACATGTCATCCATTAATGCCATGGTGGCTACGCTGAAAAAAACATGCGATAGATTACCTTAGAAATTTACCAAGTTGTGTTAGAGTGTTCCATTTAAAGAAGGGTAACCTATTCAGTCAGAAAAAATGTTTTCCAAAGGAAACCCAAAGTTAGTGTTCACAACAGTACCACCAAAAGGTCTTGTATGTAAGACTAAAAAATACGCATATGTGGAGACATCTAGTGAGCACATACAAAGTCGTATACAGCTTCTTTGGATATAAGGCCAGTCGTCATATGTCTATTATTTTTTCTACTCAGTGATGACCGCAATGTTGAAACTGCATTTCGAAACAATCAACAACTCAAGAAAACACAACTCGTGAACATTTTCCACTACCACGTACATTCAGTGATATTTTTGGAAAAGCTTACTCAGTAAAATATTTTTCCAGGCTTCTGAATGGTGCCACCTAAGAGGAGATCGGTCTAGAGACTAAAATTTTACAAGCGATAGAAGACAACTCACTTGACTCACAAATGTTTGTAGGCCTAGCTATGATTGACACCCCAAAACTCAACATTTTGGAAAGCATGTCTATAGAAGTCTTAGTGATTTCCTGATGAGTACTAAATCAATTTAACTAAATTTAGAAATTTTCAGTTCTATTTAATGAACACTTCTGCTTCACATTTGTAATTTTTTCAAAACTGAAGACTTGCTTGTTGTTTGCCTCCTCTTATACTTCAAATTTTAATTCTGGCAAATCACAATCAAGGTCCATATTCCGTGGCCACTTTTGGTGAAAAATGAAGGTTGTCGTATAACTGTAAAAGATGGGTTATTTTAAAGTACCATCATTCCAGGTTTGTAATCTAAAATATTTTTGCACAAGAACCACCGAATAAAATTTTATGGCCTAATGCATCACAGTTGTATAAATGGGTACGTACACTACAACTTGTGTGGTCACAACCCATTTCGGGTACATACACTACACAAATGCTAATATTTCACTCGAAACAAATGTATTTGTAATCAACACCCTTTTAATCTAGCATTTTTAAAGGAGGAAACTGTCTGTGACAAGTGTTGCTTACTTACCGTGTAATATTTTTGTTTCATGGTATTTGTTCACATCGGGGTACGTACACTACGCAGGGGTATGTACACTACATTTCAATGACATGTCAATTTTGTAACTAAATACTAAAAACCTACCGAGAGTTAGTTGATTTACTAAATCAATTCAAAGAGAAAAAATAAAAAACATAGCATTCATGTGCATATCTGCCATATTTTGAAAATAGGCACAAATTAAAATATAGGAGTACGTACACTACACAAATGCTAATATTTCACTCAAAACAAATGTATTTGCAATAAACACCCTTTTAATCTAACATTTTTAAGGAAGGAAACTGTCTATGACTAGTGTTGCTCACTTACCAAGTGATATTTTAATTTCATGGCATTTGTAAACATGGGGGTACGTACACTACACCACTGTTTCTGCATCACATGGTAACATAATGTTGTATGGCCATTTATTTTTCTTTGATGATAATAAGCACAATGTTGTTATTTAAAAGGCAATAATTTCATTTGCAATGACCATTTGTGTTACTGAATTCCACATGGGGGTACGTACACTACATTTTGTTAGCCTTTTTGGCCCATTTTCAACATAGCAGAACCCAGTCAATATCCAAACTTATGGTTTGTTTAGATATTGAATAATTTGCTGTATTGCTTAGGCTAACATATTCTGCAGTTCTTTTATTACAAAGTGTGAACTTTAGGTTTTAACCTTCTTTACAGTAGGTGAGGGTTAGAAACACAAAATTTACAAATTTCGTAACGAGTGCCTGTTTTATGACGAACCCAACCATTTCTCAATGATTAAGCACAACTTCATCTAAGTGATTCTGAAAGTGACTCAAGTTATTCCTAGTCATGTCTAAGCAATTGCTTACTTGATAAAATAAATTTCTTTTCTACAGTTGACAATTGAAAATAGTAATTTTTAAGAATGGCCACTCATAACGCTAAAAATGCTTGAAATTCATAGACAAAATCATGGATAAATTTCTTAACCATTGTCCGATTTTGACAATTCTTTTTTAATTTGGACCCAAATAACTCTTTGCATATGAGATTCAGTTTGGATTTGGTAAGTGATCAAAAAAATTATTTGAGACCGTAATACAGTCAACTCTCAAATATGGACCTTGATTGTGATTTAGCCGAATTACCCGCGTTCAAAAAAGCAGGATTTTGCACACACGCAGTGCAGTAAACAAGAAGACATGCATGCAGTGCAGGCTGTTTGAATCTGAGATTTAAAGGAATTCAATGTAATTGCGTAAGTCCGTTTATTCAACAAATATGTGGTGTCATATCTCCTGGTGCAAGCACTATAAAAATGACCAGTTGTCGATTTGGGTAACTGAACGAAGAAAAAAGTTGATTATAATATGAGACTATTTGATCTTGTTAGAAGCACAGGCGTCCTCAGCTTCTGATCGTCCCCAATACATACATAATATTACAAGGTATGACACTCGGGACAAGAAATTTCATGGGTGATTAACTTCAGCCATCCATATCAAACTCAAAACTCAATAAATTTACACAAAACAGGGTTTCAACAAACCACTAGTAATTGTTCTTTCTTCTAATACCATTCACGGTGTCCTGCTCCAGCAAGATCCCAACACATTTGCGGTCAAAGCACAAAAATGTTCCCAAAAAGCCAACTCACCAGTCCTCCTATGAGGATTCGAGGTCAAGGACGATATGGCAATTTGTCACGGAGTGTCACGACATCGATAACTCCACACCATTCCGTAATATTTCGTGTTGAACCAGCAATTGCAGTCCATCTGTAACTCATCGGATAATTCCGTACTGTCCTCGACCTCGAACCGTCAAAGGAGGACTGATGCGTCTGCTTTTTGGAAACATTTTTGTGCTTTGACGGCGAATTTGTTGCGATCTCGCTGGAGCAGGACACCGTGAATGTTGTTAAAAGAAATAACAACTACTAATGGTTTGTTGAAAAACTGTTTTATGTAAACTTATTGAGTTTTGTGTTTGATATGGACGGCTGAAGTGTCATACCGTGTAGTATTACATATAGTGAATTGGGGACGATCAGAAGCTGAGGACGCCTGTGGTAAGCAGGAATNTTGGTTTGTTGCAAGTTGTCTTGAGAGATAGAGAACCTGCCTCTGCAACATCAGTTGTCACGTGACGTGTCTTCTAGGATGTTAAGTACCAGCCAAGTCTTGTGTGGCATTTTTTGCCCACAAATTTGATAATGTCCATTGTTTTTTTGTTAGACTGGATTCATTTTGGAAATATCAGTATTGTTCATGAGAACAGCAGTACTGGCAGGATGTAAAAAATCTTATGGGCAATACTTTATAGCACAGAGGTTGGAGGTAGGTACACTACACAGGGGTACGTACACTACATTTCAATGACTTGTCAGATTTATAAAAGATACTTAGAATCTACTGAGAGTTAGTTCATTTACCAAATCTATTTAAAGAGAACAAATACTACATAGTACATACATGTGCATATCTGTCTGTCATTATTTAAAAACAGGTACATGTTATATTTTAGGGGTATGTACACTACACAAATGCTAATATTTCACTCGAAACAAATGTATTTGCAATTAAAACCCTTTTAACCTAGCATTTTTAAAGGAGGAAACTGTCTGTGACAATTGCTGCTTACTGTAATATTTTTGTTTCATGGTATTTGTTCACACCGGGGTACGTACACTACACAGGGGTACGTACACTACATTTCAATGACATGTCAATTTTGTAACTAAATACTAAGAACCTACTGAGAGTTAGTTGATTTACTAAATCAATTCAAAGAGAAAAAATAAAAAACACAGCATTCATGTGCATATTTGCCATACTTTGAAAATAGTCACAAATTAAAATATAAGGGTACGTACACTACACAAATGCCAATATTTCACTCAAAACAAATGTATTTGCAATAAACACCCTTTTAACCTAACATTTTTAAGGAAGGAAACTGTCTATGACCAATATTGCTCACTTACTAGTAATATTTTAATTCCATGGCATTTGTAAACATGGGGGTACTAACACTACAAAAGGGGTACGTACACTACATTACTGTTTCTGCATCACATGTTATCATAATGTTGTATGGCCATTTACTTTTCTTTGATGATAATAAGCACCATGTTATTTAAAAGGCAAGAATTTCATTTGCAATGACCATTTGTGTTACTGAATTCCACATGGGGGTACGTACACTACATTTTGTTAGCCTTTTTGGCCCGTTTTCAACATAGCAGAACCCAGTCAATATCCAAACTTTTGGTTTGTTTAGATATTGAATAATTTGCTGTGTTGCTTAGGCTAACATATTCTGCAGTTCTTTTTATTACAGAGTGTGAACTTTAGGTTTTGACCTTCTTTACAGTAGGTAAGGGCTAGAAACACAGAATTTACAAATTTCGTAACGAGTGCCTGTTTTATGATGAACCCTGCCATTTCTCAATAATTAAGCACAACTTCATCCAAGTGATTCTGAAAGTGACTCAAGTTATTCCCAGTCATGTCTAAGCAATTGTTTATTTGATAAAATAAATTTCTTTTCTACAGTTGACAATTGAAAATTGTAATTTTTAAAATGGCCACTCATAATGCTAAAAATGCTTGAAATTCATAGACAAAATCATGGATAAATTTCTTAAACATTGTCCGATTTTGATGATTCTTTTTTTAATTTGCACAACTAAATAACTCTTTGCATATGAGATTCAGTTTACATTTGGTAAGTGATCAAAAAAATTATTTGAGACCAGAGCACAGTCAACTCTGGAATATGGACCTTGATTGTGATTTAGCCGAATTACCCGCGTTCAAAAAAGCAGGACTTTGCACACACGCAATGCAGTAAACATGAAGACATGCATGCAGTGCAGGTTGTTTGAATCTGAGATTTAAAGGAATTCAATGTAATTATGTAAGTCCGCTTACTCAACAAATATGTGGTGTCATATCTCCTGGTGCAAGCACTATAAAAATGACCAGTTGTCGATTTGGGTAAATGAATGAAGGACTGCGAAAAAAGTTGATTATAATATGAGACTATTTGATCTTGTTAGAAGCACAGGCGTCCTCAGCTTCTGATCGTGCCCAATACATACATAATATTACAAGGTATGACACTCGGGACAAGAAATTTCATGGGTGATTAACTTCAGCCATCCATATCAAACTCAAAACTCAATAAATTTACACAAAACAGGGTTTCAACAAACCACTCGTAATTGTTCTTTCTTCTAATACCATTCACGGTGTCTTGCTCCAGCAAGATCCCAACACATTTGCGGTCAAAGCACAAAAATGTTCCCAAAAAGCCATCACACCAGTCCTCCTATGAGGATTCGAGGTCAAGGATGATATGGCAATTTGTCACGGAGTGTCACGACATCGATAACTCCACACCATTCCGTAATATTTCGTGTTGAACCAGCAATTGCCGTCCATCTGTAACTCATCGGATAATTCCGTACCATCCTCGACCTTGAACCGTCAAAGGAGGACTGATGCGTCTGCTTTTTGGGAACATTTTTGTGCTTTGACGGCGAATTTGTTGCGATCTCGCTGGAGCAGGACACCGTGAATGTTGTTAAAAGAAATAACACCTACTAATGGTTTGTTGAAAAACTGTTTTATGTAAACTTATTGAGTTTTGTGTTTGATATGGACGGCTGAAGTGTCATACCGTGTAGTATTACATATAGTGAATTGGGGACGATCAGAAGCTGAGGACGCCTGTGGTAAGCAGGAATTAAAGACATCAACGGCCTCCTAAGTTGTCTCTCTCTCTCTCTCAGCGCAAAAGGTACTTAAGGAACGAGTCTTTGCTAGTTTGATCAGTGTGAGCCATAATCCTCTGAAATGCTTCCGGCGTATGCAGGGCCTATGAGATGGCCACCGTCTCTTCTAGTTAGACGGTGGCACAAGCCACACTCTAACTCTAAGGCAAGCTACCGCCTACCGGTCGATTTACAACAGTAGAAAAAGAAGGGCCGTAGGGGCCGAATAAATAAGCATGAACAGTATCTAGACCTTTAAAGCTTACACAGACGAGGTGTCCTTCTCGGAAAAGCAATGATAAAGAAGCACAGAGTGATCTTAATCTGTCAAGCCGTACTCTTCATCGACATTGTTGATGTTGATCAGAAATCCATTTCCGGGTTGAGTTGTTTACAATCTTGAAATGGCAGCAGGCAAAAAAGAGGATTAAAATACAAAATACATAGAAACACATGGCAATTTTTACAGAAAAAAAAATTTATATAATATATAAATAGTATTATAAGATTAAGTAAAGCATAATTTTTAAAATATCTATTTTAATTTAATTAAAGTTCCGCACTTGCCGGTACATTTTTAGCAAATTGGCAAATGTTACATTTCCAAAAATTTCTGAAAAGCAGTCATAAAATCCAATTGATTCCCTAACAGTTGTTTTATTTTCATTTTCGCTAGATTTTTTTTTCAATAATTCAGGGCGAGTTTAATTTACTTTGATTGCCAACGAAGAGAGGTCGGCGCGGATTGAGTTCCTTGACTGTTAAAGTTGATTCCATTGGCTTATTTATGGTTATGTGGGCTTATTACAAGAAAGGTCATTGGTTGAAGTTTACTCTAATTTTCTAACTAGAGTACATAATGGACTCGTAGATGTACACGGCCTGTATTTTGATCTCGCGTTGTGATTGTTTTCTGTAATTTCAAACCATGACAGGGTTGCAAGCTGATTATTATTAAATGTTGTCTACTACATCAGGGATTACTATTCGAACAACGAGATCGGTTTTTGACTGTGTTCACCGAGTCCTGAAATCCTTGCGAGACGAGAGTCCACACCGCCGATCCCGAGGCACAGTCGACTTAGCAAGGAATGGAAGATCAACAAAGGATGTTGAATTACGGCTACAATATGCAGCCTAACACGGGAGAGGTAGACCCGAGTCAGCAAGGCAAACAGGACATCGGGGATATATTGCAACAGATTATGACTATCACAGATCAAAGTCTGGACGAAGCGCAAGCAAGGTAGCTGGGTAGTAAAATATGTCAAAACATAGACCGCGTAGTCGTTGTAGTCGTAGATTGGTAGGCCTGTTTTGTAAACACCAATCACCAAATCATATACCTTAAGCAAAGATTTGAGGTAATTTGACTTATGAGCAGTTCTACAATGGACAACTTGAGCTTACCTTACTGCACCCCTCTAGACAAGAAAGAAGGTTCAATATGGTATTGTCTTGGCTACCCTTTTATTGCATAGGCATTGCGTGTGTTGATTTGGATCTTGAATGTGCGTTGACATATCCCTAGCCTTTTTGTGGAAGAGAATCCCTGTACCTCAGTCCCTGTTGATTTGATGATGAGGCTCGAGGTCGTAGCATTGCCTAAATCTGACATATTCTCGGTACCTAACACGGTAAATAACACCTTGCCCTGTGTAACCAATCAAAATCCCATTTCAAAAGGCACTGGTCTGATGGAGCAGTCCCTGAATTGGAGAACCTGTTTCATCCACTTAGCAGCAGGTCCAATTATTCAGTGATTGCCTGGTTCTCAAAATCAAGGACCTAAAATATTCAACCAGTTATGCTATATAACTATGTTTTTAGCATAGAGGGACAACCTTTGGAGATAGGCGATTACGTCACCCTGAATGCCGCAGGCATACAGGGGCGATAATACATCGCCATAAAAAGTTATTCATTTTAAGATTCAGCAAATAAAATCGAATGATTGAATGAAACATGCATATATGCACATGGATTTATAATTAACCCATATCATCACTCTGGATACAATTTAGTCAACATAACTTGAACATATCCATGAAAATCTGTTGCAGTTCACTCAAATTTTTCTCACATTTTGAGGAAGTTATGTGAAGTCACACCTGTTGAACAGAAAGTCCAAGGGATATAAACTTCCCATGCTATTTTGCAAGTGTCATGCATCAGGTCATGCTCTTTGCTCAGTCTAGCGCTAGCCTTTGCCTAACTCGTGTGACTCAGTGGAAATACTTTGTGGTTATCACGCGCGTGTGGTGAAAAAGTTAACGGTGACCAAAAAGTGGAGTTGGAATTCTTTGCCAAAGTTCCCTTAATTGTCGCAGCTAAGCTTCATTGAAGATATAGCAGAAAGGATCATTGAAGAAAGTAAGCTCTTTTTTATGTGATAGTTTTAAGTGTAGAATGTGTGAATCAGTGAGTGAATTTCGCCTACCCCCTGTGTAAAGTACATGGGACGTCAGTGGCGGATCTAGGATATCACAAGGGGGGCCCAACATTTTGTCTAAAAACATTTGTGCAAAGCACAATTAGATGCGCATATCACCGAATGGGGGTAGGTCAGGAGGGGAGTTCGCTGCCCTCCCGCCCAGGTAAATTTTTCTGTTTTTACCTCTAAAAATCAAGCATTTTCCTTGATTCTTGAAATATTATCCAAGAAAAAAAGGCAAAGAAAAAAAACGGAGAACGTGTCAAACATGAAAAACTGCAAGTGTCAAAGACTCGAACTCACGACCTGGCGGATAGTGCGCGCGTGCTTTACCACTGCACCACCATGATTTCACTCATAATTTGATAAGAGATCTACTTGTTTATGGTCCACAGCGTTTGCGCGCGAAACCTACTTCTTTTTGTTATGCTTATTACACTTTTTATATTTTGTGAAATCATTTTGTAACAAATTTGTTGTATTTAAAATAGTTTTCAATTGCCCAAAAGACCAAATCCATTTTTTGGGTTGGCATTAATGACGCGATTGCTTTGGAAATCATCTTAAGTTAAGGTTTGACAAAGAGAGAATTAGGAGTTTCTGAGTGATTCACTAAGGCTTCGATTAAAATTCACATCTTACCAGCAGCTTCTGTTTTTTCATCATCACTCAGGTTCTATTTTCTTTAAAAAATGAAGTAATTTTCTTCATTTCGCAGTGAAGCCAGGGCCCCCTGGGCCCCCCTAAATCCGCCTGTGGACGTAATTAGTACAGAAAGTGATTGGAAATATTGTAGCCAACAGAGGGGCTGCGTGTAGCCTACTTTGGAGACTGGTTAATTAATTTCCGGTCCCCAAAAAATCACATGCCATTTAATTCTAAGTTGACTTTCCCAAATGAAAATGGAAGCAATGAGGTATGACATATGTCAATATTTCGTGGTTAACCTATGTCAAAATTTCGTGGCTGACCTAGTTTTTTTGTATATGGCACGTCATTCAGTGCCAGCAAGCAAAGGTTGGGATCCAGGTGTTTTCTTACTGACCTATTTTTTCCACATATAGTTCACCATTCAGTGCCAAGCAAGCAAACATCAGGTTCATGTGTTTTGTGGCTGACCTATTTTTGTCCATATATTGCTCATATGCATTCATTTGCAAAGGAACAAACTCATATCACCCAATAATTTGCTCTAACTCGAAGTATTTCAAGGTTTTTTATTTCATCCAAAACTAGTTGCTGAATACTTAGACTTTGCACTCAAGATCTTTTTGCATAATTTCCAATACACAATGAAAATTTTTGACTTGAAGTTTTTCAATCGTTCAAGCTGTAAAAATTTGAACAGTGTAAACAAATAGAGAGAGTTTGGGCATATTCAACGACTTTGTACAGCAGGTCAGTCCTAGAATTCTGGCATACATGTTTTTCTCTCATTATAAAGTGCTTACATACTCGAATACATGTGTCAGCTAGTCGAGAGTGTCAATTTAACTCTCGCATCGGCAACTAGCTTTACCGTTATGGCAAATCCTTTGAATTTTGGTTAGTATATTTCAATTTCAAAGATCATGGATGGCTGAGGTGATTTTCTATCTCAGCGGTTGATTGTTTGAAGAGAAACAAATGCTCAAAATCTGCTACATTTAATGGACTTGTGTATAGATTAGTTTTGATCAATTTAATTGCTCAAATATTTTGCTGGTCTCAAGGACCTGCAGAGATACAGAATTCCAGTGTGACTAAAACATTCCGCCCATTCCGATTAAAACACTCCGGTTCGACTTGAATTGAAAAATTCAAGCAAAATGCTAGTGTTTACCAGTTATCAGAAACATTGAATTTGTATTTCACAATTTACACATTTTTACCAGGAAAATGAGCTGGCTTGGTGTTTTTGGAGATAGACTGACTCTCCCTTTTGTCACGGAATATTATAGGTAGGCCTACGTTGTGTTACGGAAGATAGGTAGGCCTCCCTTTTGTCACGGAATACAGGTAGGCCTACCTTGTGTCAGTGGTTCTCCTTGCTGTGCTAAAAATCTCAGAGGCATGCTTCCTTCCTCATACACATACGCTCATATTGTACCTTTTTGCCACTGCACTCACTCTCACGTGATTTCTATTCTCCAATGGATGATCGCTGATTCACAGCAGTGCGTGGAGTGGACGTTAACTGTAGTGGGAATTTAGATGGTAGCCTTTTATTAGGCCGAATCTTTCAAAGGAGTAAAAAGAAGCGCACCAGTTTTTTTTTCAGAGTGAAAGTGCACTTTCAATTTTTTTTGCTCGAGTTCCTCAGGACATGTTTCATTGGGATGGTGCTTTGCAAGCATTAACAATTAACATCGCCCCATCTGAAGTATTTTGAGAATAGTCCACATAACTGTGCATACGGAAGTAAATGTTCAGTGCACCGTTTGTTTTGTGCAGCGGTTGGCATGCTTTTGTTGAAAAAACGGGACATTACATCACCAAAAATCTATTAAAAACAGATGAACATGGATGAGAATGTATCTCTAATGTCACCTGTGATTCTGATACTTTTTAAAATTATAATATATCCATAGTTAACCAAGTAGTTTTCGATACAGTTTTGAGTCTAGTACCAGTGGATAGCTTTTTGCAGTGCTTAATACATGTACATTAATTCTGCACTTCCGTAGAGCACAGTGACTTGTGAAATCCTATATTTTCAAATTCTTCCACAAAAATAAAGAGCAAGAAATTTTCATTCTTACATGATTTGTATCGTGTACTAGATGTCATCAAATTAAACTAACTTTTGATAAACTTTTTGTTACTTGCTGTAAAGTAATCAACATTTGAAAATTGGAAAATTACGATTTTGGCAATTGTTTTTGTCCAGAACAAGTGGAGAATATTACCATAGGACAAACAAAGTCAATTTGATACTTATGAAATTTCGTTTAAGTCGGTTGATCATTTCACATGGAAAATTCGAGTGAAATTTTTGGGAAATAATCAGGTTTTAGAAATGAGCTCAAGATTATAACACGACAACATTTGAAACATAATTCCATATAAAATCATCACGGTGAGCCTTAAAGAGGCATTTCACCGCTGTTTAGCTGTCAATAAATGTTGAATTCTGAAACAAAATGCTTTGGGTTTTTTAAACTATGAGCAGAATGGGACACCAACTCAAGTCTCGGGCATTGCGGACATGCGCCATTTTTTAATTCACAATTTAAGGGTTGGTCAACCTCATATAAACTCGGAAACCTTTTCTTGAGTCGCTAATGGTTTCCTTGTTCCTATTGGTGATGGAAATAGATACTTATCTCCTAGTTCTGATACGGATTTCATGAGGTTAGTGAAAGACCTATTTCAATTATTGTTTTTAGCTAGCTAAACAGGGTGAAATGCAGGTTACAATCATCTGTTCATTTTTGTCAATCTGCTGGTTGATGATTGCCAATGGACTTTTTGGGTTTTAATATGCAGCGTTTACTAAGTACTCTTTGTTATTTTGGACACTTTGCCTGTTGAACATCTAATGAACCTTGAAACCTTAAAATTTCAGTCTCTAAAATTGTGATGTTTTATGCATGCCTTTTTCTGGAACATGAAAATGTCTGGCCATTAAAAGCCCGTTATGATTCCAAGGTGAAATATAAATATTATTGCATTTGTAATTACTGTCGTCAAAAGTAACAAATAATGTTTTCTAACTTTTTCTGTCACATTTTAAGATTCTTAGTGAAGAAAACACATGTTTTTAGCATGATAAATGCCTTCTGGAGTGCTGACTACAAACTAAATCTTGTTGCCTGCCACTTCTTTCCATGTAGATTTTTCTTCGTTGCACTCGTTTGCTTAAAGCTAACTGATAATGCTTTTTGCGATAAGGTGACCATGTACAAATATTTGCCCAGTAGATTATTCCTGCAAACTTCAGGTCGAGTTCGGGTTTGGTTGGATTTACGTTGGATCGTTCTCTGACAATAGTCTTGTGGGATCCTTATGTGGGTATTCAGCATCAATTACACTAGAATTTAGCATAGTTAACAACAGGCTATTCATATGTGGATCGTCACAGCTCGGAAAGTTATGTCTGCTACAGGAATTCTTTCGAAGGGGGAATTTTTGGGGTCATATTTCATAGGCATTTCCCGAAAAAACAAGAAGTTACAGGTCTCTGGAGATGTTGAATAATAAAATATGGACCGCTTTAGCTCAAACGTCACTTTGCAATGAATGGTCATTCATCGAAAAAGGACTGAGGGGTTCGAAATGTTTGAATTATAAATGCAATGCCTCGTAGTAAGTGATTTGTTTTTTTCAAGACCTTATAGATGGAAATTGTTTTTAACAAAAGAATTGTGGAAATGCATTTCAAGAACTTCAAGAAACTGCCCTACACTAGCTCTCGGTCAAATTTTGGTTCCACGCATAAATTTCAACTTTTTAAAAGGAACAAACGCTGGCTATCACTACAGAAATTTAGACTGATTGGGGNGGGGGGGGGGGTGCAATTTTCTAATTTTCTGATTTGATACAAATCATAGAAGAATACAGCCAATATTCTGCTCCAAACTTTTCCACATACTCTGTCTGATCTAATAATTCATTGATTGTTATCACGAGCACATCCAAGGTTGTAGTGCCTAAACTATACACACTTGAAAAGAACATCACATACAGTCTAAATCTCATAGCCAGTTACACAGCTGAGATGAGACAATCAGACAATGCAGTCCCCACTGCTAGTTCACAGATCTGCCATAGACAGTGTTATATGCAACAGGAAATATAAGGAAATGATCTAAAGCATATTTCCGAGATTGGAGTGTATGCAAAACCGAGATTGGGGTGTATGCAAAACGTGGAATCAATATGCCAAACTCTAAAACAATATCCTAATTTACTAAAGACTTGACTAATTAGGTACGAGTGAACACATTGCATTGCTTTTCAAACTCGTTTTGATTGAGCCAAGCTTAGTTATGACAAAATCCAAATGCATTTGCCGCAAGGTTAATTGGCTTGTGGTCAACATATCTTCCACTTGTGATATGAACTCCTCTGGTGTGAAGGTCCAGTCACCGTCAAAGAGATGTTGCTAAGACTGTTCTGAATTGTGTGACGTGAACTACCTGTGTTCTTAGAGTTCAGTCACCATCACACAAATCTTGCTAATGCACTGTTCTATATTGTAGGAAGCATACCCTCAACTGTCACCGTATGAAGCCAGCCTTGTTCAGTGTGTTATGTGAGATCAAAGAGAAAACAGGTAATTACCCACCTGATCACACCTGTTCACATACGTCAGAACTTCTTTTTACCTGACGTACATGTCTCGGAACATAGCTGAAGTCCCAAGAATGACTGTTGGCTTGGTAGTTTCAACGTTCTTGAACTAATAATGTCTATTGCCCCCAGGTTTGATCGTGATCGTGATCGTTGTTGCTATCAACCAATGGTTTCACGAAATGTAGACTTAGGTTTTTGTAGCTCTTTATTGTAGATCTTTAACCCAATTTTGGGTCTTGATGTGTAGAGGATGTCTCTAGGTTCAGCTTGTTTATAAAAAGTTTTGGTCTATTTGTCAATAATTTACTATTAGGTTAAATGATTTCCTACACTCCTGTTCATATATATTAAACTGTTAAAAGTACATGGACAAAGAAGCAGGTGATAGTATACGTATGTAAGAGAGAGCTAAGTTCTTTGTGAATTTTTACACTGCAAAAAACATTGGCCGCTGTGTGCTTCCTGGCATTTGTTGCCGTTTGCACATTTCCAGCACATTTGGATTTTCAGTTATGGAGAACATAGCATAGCTACTCTAGGGAATTCTTCTTGATCAATGTTGTTTTTTGACTACATACCGGTGACCTGTGGCATGCAGTTGGTTGCAACAAACTCTTGTCAAGTTTTGCAACAGATGGCTCAAAATTCTATTTATTGATTTCAATCACAAATAGATTCTATTAAAGTGGACGTGAAGTCTTCATTGGATATTTCCTTCACTGTTTCCTACACCAACACCCAGTCCAAGAACAGATGTCCTGTATCACTTCACCAATGACTACAAACTGTCTAGAATGGCTGACATATCTGTCACCCCTATGACAGGATGTTTAAATTTCAACCTTATTTATGACTCTTCACTCTCAGTGGTGGTAGCCTATAACAAACACTCCAAGATTTTGAACACAAAAATCCTTTTGCACACTGAAACAGTCTTCTTCAACTGTTGAACTCTTGTATGGGTTTGTCTTGCCGTTGTTGATGGTTTCTTACTTGTAAGTGTGTAATGATAGAAAAATAACGTGTAAGGCAGAATCTCAATTGTTTGGTTGAGAGAGTCAAACAGGAGGCACCATGTTGTCCTTTTACTAACAATTAAGAGGTCTCCCTGAGAGCTTTTAGTTTTTGTTTGAAATAGCATTGCTCTCAAATGTCAGTTGTTTTTTAAGTGGTTCAGGAAGTGATATACCCTGAAGTATGACTGTTATTTTGCAGTCAATTTTTCACGCTGCCTGTCAGGGTGACTGCATAAAATTGGTATTTTATTGCAGGTAGGTTCAAGAATGGCTTCCTTTTAGGGTTCACTTGCAAGAACATCATTTGCGCATTTTTTGGAATTTTTCAACTATTGTGCTTCTCCGCACATGTGTTGGTTTATATATCTCACCTTTGATGAATAAAAAATAATTTTTGTTTCAACACACTAATACACCAAAAGCATGCTTTTGCTAGTTCTATAGTCTTGACTGCATTCTTCAAAGGACGGATATATGTATATCTATAGTCTTGACTGCGTTCTACAAAGGACAGATATATGTACATCATGGCATTCAAGAGTTACTGTATTGCAGAGGGTGAATGCACTGAGACACGATTCCTTCTTAAAAAACTTAGGTGGGGGTATTGGGAAACGTGAACTACTGACATAAATATCCCTGTTGTGGACAGCACATCTGCCTGCCTGCCACTCAGGTGAGCCTAATAAGTTCGAAAGACAAAAGTACTAGCAGTTTTTCAGTGGTGAAAGCACTGACATTTTGACTAGACAGATGTGCTGTCCACAAAGGGATTATTTGAATCAGAAGATAGTGCTTTGTAACTGAAATTGATGCGAAAGTGCTTTCAATAAATGAATTTTAAGTGATCTTGCTGCAAAAGTGCTATTGAAAATCTCAGCTCATTTAGACTTACTCAAACTGCTAGCAAAGCAGCTGCAAAACGACACTTGTAACCAGTTTTCGTTACTGGCGAAAGTGTTTACGATACTAGCAAAAATTGATCCACTCTGGGTGAGGGGCTGTCGGAAATGGTACTTAAATGATTTTATCAAAAAGTGAAAAGTTGAACATCAGAAAAACAAAACAACTTGAATATCCGTACTGTTACATAACAAAGTTTTTGAGATTTCATCTCGAGTATTTACATCAAATAAAATTTGGTTGTTTTATTGATACCTTTCTATTTTGCTACTGTTTCATAAGAGGCATTGTCACATGACTCATAAGAGGCATTGTCACATGACTCAAAGCAATTGGAAGATTGGATACAAGTCAAAAATCAAACTCTAAACGTTTTCTGCTTTCAGAACGTCTCTTTCTCAAGATGGAAATGTTGTAGATAATTGGCTGAACACATGAATTTGCTGTTGAGGTCCTTATAGCCATTCCTTGAGTACTTTTTGAAGCCATCCAGTGGAGATCTAGACACAAGTCAGCTAGATCTATGTTTGTATAGACTGTTGACATAGTATCCAATAAATCTCAAGGCTTCTTATTTGACCCCAGGCACTGGAGGGGGGTGGTGGTGGACTGCTGTCATTACCCTGTTACATTGGGTTGGTGGCTGTAGGCATAGATATGTGTGTAGGTGGCGTAAAACAACATTTGTATAAATTTCAATTATTAGGAATAAGATAATAAACCTTTGAAAAATAGAAAATCACCATTCTGGCAACTGTTTGTGTGCGAAATAAATGGTACGACAGTGAACTATCTAATTTACGTGCTATTCTATGTCAGTTTCCGTTTGCATGATTATTCATTTGTTTTGAAATAAGAGGTTAGAGCGGTTTCCAAAATCATCCTTTTTCATCAATTCCGGGTGTTTGCAGTGCTACTGATAAACAAAAAATTCCCAAACGTCTCCCATATGAAATCTGCAGTGTGCAGCGAGGGAAAAAGTCCGTTTGTGGGTCGACCAGAGGAAGGGTCAGAGGTTCAACCCCCTTAAGTGAAACATGAGGGTTTCGCCAGTGTGAGTTAACCCCCTAATTGACAAAATTTGATACTCTGCTGAAATAGATTGGTTTGTTAATGGGTAGTTTGACAAAAACAAAATTCCGGTCTTCTGATTTTCAATGGAACTCTTCAATTGTTTAGCCCAACAAAATTATCATTTTTGCAGTTTACGAAAGCTGGTTACCTCACTATTTTAAGTGGTTTCTCATGGCGGATGTTTAGTTCAGATTCTATTGACTGAGCAAAATATTCTTAAGTGTTTTGCTGAGAAATTTCAGAAAATAAAATTATATCCGTTCTGCTATGGAAATTCTAAATACTGGGATTTTCCATAGATAAGCCCACCCGATGAAATGCCCATGGGCGTTTATTCGAAAAATGATGTCGAATAAACGCTCTTGGACATTTAAGTGGTGTTTAAAAGTCCACTCAGCGTCAACTTTTAGCCACAAATTCAGTTTTGTGGAGTATTAATAATTTTTAAAATGACGGAAGAGTTGTCGAACTACGCATTTATTAACTTAAGATTAACAAGCACAGTTTTATGCAAAAGAATCGCCAATATTTTCATACCAGCCGAGGCTATGACTCGCCGTTGACACACTCTCCCCCCTTTTTCCGAATACGCGCCCATGGGCTTATCTACAGAAAATCCCAGTACTCATTTTGCACAGAAATAACAATTGCTTAAATTGCCCATTTTATTTCCCAAGGGGTTCTCTTGTTGCTGCAGATGATTGAACCTTCAGCAGGTGTTGTATAATCTCTACTCTGTACAAACCTAGCTAATATCACAGTAATCACACTACAATTTTCTTCATCATTATTCTTTGTTTTGACATTTGATAAATGAAATTTCATTTGGTAATGTTATTGTACCTGATAAATAGGTGGAGATTTCCCCAGGTATTCCTCAAAAGGTCAATCCCAATGCTAATGAGTGCCGTTTACACTACAAAAGTTGACACGGATCAGCTGACACGGAACGAGTTGTTCCAGCGCAAGTGTGTGTGTAAACGGGACTGAACTGGAGCAAATTGACACCGTGGTATCAACTTTTGCCATCCGTTTGTGAAGTGGAGCAGTTTGCGCTAGAACATCTTGCTTCGTGTCAATTATGTGTCTAAACGCGAAACTGGGGCAAGGCGGAAACGATCATCTCTGCTGCGGTTATGTACCTAAATACAAGTTCTCTGTCTCTTCAACTCCCGTCATTTGTAAACCAGCGCATGTGCGATCCACTCTCCAGCTTACAATTTCTGTCTTGCCACATTTAGTGAGTTGTGTGTGTAAACGGACATTTGTCATTGATAAATTTGTTCCGTGTCAGTTGGGCCAAAAGTTGATGTCTAAACGGGACTGGACTATAAAGCCTGGCTATGTAAGCCCTTTCATACAAACTTAACTCCGGTATGAGCGGAGCATCGATGTAAACTCCAAAGTTAATTGAATAGTTCATACCGGCTTTGTAGTTAACGGCATCGAAGTATAACTTATTTCTAATTCAATTCGTGATTATTCAAGCAAAATATAAGCAGCTATTAGCGACGACACTGCCCTTCAATTGTTGGCGATGGCAGTGTCCCTTGGTGATAACTTCGATGAGACCGGAGTTGACTGTTCTTGCTCGACTGTTAAATTCACCTGTGTACTGCCAAGTTAAATGGTGCTGTTAACTTGGATCCAGCTCCAATGTTAACCATTCCCATTGACCACATCTCCCCAAAACATGGAGACCTCAACCTTAGAATGAAATGGCCTATAGTGTACTGGGTAGGGCATTGTTAGCCTTCCTATTATCTATCAGTATTGACACATCTAGTCTTTATATCCATTTAGTGTTTGGTTTTTAACAAGCCACCAATTATTTGATTGAAAGACAGCCCATGCAAATCAGCATCTTTATGGCCTTTCGCACCAACATAATGAAGGGCATGGGTCAGTGGGAATGCTTGAATAGCAGACTTCCTACTGGTGCTCTCTAGAGTAATAAGACCTTGAAAGTGACTTCAGCTTGATCCCAAGTCAGATTCAGTAGAAAAAAACTCAATAACATACATGGGGGTTCATGGATTTAAAAACAAATAAATCCCACTGTTAACCCCTCCCATTGTTTGATTAGGTTAACTTCACTAACCTGTTTTAGCTTTTTGACTTAATCTGAGATTGAAATTCTCCCACCTGATCAGTCACAGCACCTGACTATGCAGCTGCGGATTCTTATCATTCCAAGGAACACGCCCTTCATCCATGGATATTTTAAGAGGTTTGCCTTCCTCCATTAGCCGTTAGTACATCCTACCGCACAGCAGTGGAAATTTGCCGGCAGTATGATAGCAGGAAATGTATTGAAACGCTGTTCATTCAATACCAGTAGGTTGAAACCTCTCATCAGCACGACATGGAATCTGTAGGTGGCGCTGAATGCCTGTTTATCAAAGATGTGATCGCCTTCTAGGGAGATATAATAGTGAATTTCAATATGGCTCGACTATTTCGAAAATTTGGTCTTGGATTGAAGTTAACACCTCAAGCATGCTTTGGACAAGCACGTTTGCAACCAAAGAACTATACCTTGATGTTTCATCCATACCTCATGGACTTGAATCACCACCAGGTGCGCCCTGTTGTCATTGTAGAGAAAAACAATAAAAACCGTATGTGGGATTCTCTAATGTCCGGGGGGGGGGTGTTCCTGTAACAGATCTGAATACACTGAACAGCGCTAGAGCTAATGCACTATGCGTCTGCTCCATGGATGCATAGCATTGTGGGTAATTACCAACAGTAGCAGACTCTTCTGTCCTATTCCATGGAGTAGATATTGTCTACAAATGATGCAGGTGTTGATCCTATTGTTTGTGTCAGTTAATGAATCACTGTCTATTGTAATGTCCGCTGTGCTGACAACTGCTGTCTTGTGGCTGTACAGCACTTTCAAGGTATTCCGATACATATTCATGCGTACCGATTACCGGTAGATGTAATGGACTTCACAGCGCTCCAAATCGTTACTAAGGAAAGAACCATAGTTGTTTTTGTTTAAATTTCTTCTAAATTTGCTTTTTTATAATGTTGGATTTAGGATTTCCATTGCGATTCTCCCTGCTTTGCACATGCCTTTGACGATCAGGCATCCTCCTGAAAAATTTGTCTTTTTTCAAAATCATTCAGGTAATGGTGGTAATGGGTGGATGTGTATACTGAAGCTTAAAGTGTGTGCCATAAAATGGCAGCCATTTTGGGGACATTATGGCGGAAAAGGTATTGTTTTTCTTTCATAAAAGATTGAGAGCACCAAATAAATGTTTTCTAATTTTCAAGTTCTCCGACATTGCTATGATCAACGGCTGTTTTCAGAAACTTTGGGCATTCATAGTGCAGTAATTGGTTTCGTCTCCTATTGGCGAGGTTTTGTTTGATTATTTTTCTTTTACTTAATGCAGAAAGTGTTACCAGGATAGAAGACATTCAGGAATTACTTCAATGACGGAAAACTTTGATCTTACAAAATTAACACTTGATTAACACTTATTGTGACGGAGGTTTGAATTTGGAAATTCAGAAAGAAGAAGATTACCTTTGACCTTAAGTACTTGACTTGTTGAATTGCATTTTTTTGATATTTTATGAAAAAGGATTATCGGAAAAGGAATTACTGTCAAAATGATGTTTGCCTGTATAAATTGATACCAGTAAGTGGTCTAATGTTATTGTTTGATATGGAAAATCTTGGAAGCAGGTGTACTGGTAATCTTAGTGTAGGACTGCTTGTGACCCAACTGATCAAGATTTGATGAAGGTACACAGCGTACTACAGTTTCATTTGTGACTCACCCTGGTGGCAAGGGAAGTCTGCATGACAAGCCTATTGTGTACTTCTTAATGAGTACTAGAGATGGATATAACGAGCTGCAGGTCGCATTTGCGACCTGAAACTTGGAAATGTGAGCTGAGATTTTGGCCAGCTCTTATTAAGTCGCAAAATGCAACCTGGAATTTCCAGCGTATGCGAGCTGAGTTTTTAAACTTCGCGGCTGGTACCTGGGAAATGTAAAGCAATTCGTGTGATTCCGACCGTTATTTGATTGTTGTCAAATCAAGTTCAAAAGAACACTCATTGAGAACAGCGCTCCCGATGACTTGTAAACATGTCGCGTGAACAAGGGAATGCAGAATTGGTCTTTGACGCATTTTATTGGCCAATACTTTCGGCTTTTTGCAAATTTCCGGATGTGCCGAAGAAAGTTTCGGACCTCGGGATGATACGTGATAAAACATCAGAAAGCAGCAGTGTTTAGTAATTCTTAAACGACGAACTTACCTAGCTTAGTGGTAAAAAAACATTTATTTTTCATGTAAGGTGTCCTTAATATCAAATTACGGCAACACCCACGGCAATATGCCTGATCGCACTGCGGCACTGGTCGGTTCCACTGTTAGCACCAGAAAGCGGTCCCGGCAGACAATCGTCGTGACTTGGAAAAGTGCGTTTTGTTTTTTTATCGCAAAAGACAGCAAACGTGAAAATGACAACCTAATTAATTGCCAAACGACGGGCATGCCTTTACGCGCTTTCGGCAGAATAATAGAAACCCGCACCGTTGGAAATCATTTCGAGGCTTTTTATTTCATGAAAAACTAATTGTTGACTACGTAAACAGCATAAGTCCCACATTTTTTGTTATGAAATTTGCAGTGAATTGTTTCCACATATCAATACGTCATTCAGCAAGTAGGTCAACGTTTCACGGATTTCTTCCTACAGGATGTTTTATCAAACGTCAAGTTGCAAAGTTTGGCCTGCGAACAAATGGAAGGAATTTGCACTCAGAGTTATCAATCTTTGGATCCTTAACGACTTTGATGACAGTCTTATAGCAAGTCAATCCTAGCAAAATCGCCTATACTTTTTCAACATGTATTTTCTCCTTTTTCACGTTGCACACTTAGCTAATCGAATGCATGTGTCAGTTAGAGAGCACTGATTTAACTTTCGCGTTGGCAACTGCCTTGCGCTCCTGGGTCTTTCACTAGATGGCGGTAGTGAAGAACGGTAACGCGGTGCATGTATGATATGCTTGTAAGAACTCAATTTTGCGACATGAAATTTGTATTTGATGTTGCCAGAGCATTATCTAAGCATTTTCTGATGACCTTAAAGCCAATTTTTGTCCGTAAAAATGGCGGGAAATTTTCGGGACCTGGAATTTATCGTAATGCGAGCTGCAGTTTGAAAATGCGACCTAGGATTTTGGCTTTGTCGCAAAATGCGACCTGGCGAGCCCGCGTCGAGCCCTGAGTACTATGGCTGTGTCAGTCAAGGAAGAACATTGGTTATTCACTCAATGTGTCAATTTGTCTCTCAATTCACGCTTAAGTTACAACTTTTAATACAAGCTATATACAAGTGCGCATGATTTTGTAAACTTCAAATTGACCATGCCTTACGTTATGTAGGAGTAGGACCCTAGAAAATGTCCAAATTTGGCTAAATTTTGAACAGTGTATCTCAGAAATGCTTGATCGGATTCATGTGAAACTCACAGAGTATGCTATTCTTCTGACGTTTACTTAAATTCACAGACTAGTACACAAGGTCCAACTCAAAATTGACAAGATCCAGTTCAGTAATGCAAGATGGTAGTGAGGGGAGATGTCACGTTCTTCCTAGAGTATGTAATATACTGCCATTTGCGGCCAACAGTTGCATGATCTCCCTGAATTCACACAAAGGAGTTATGAAACACACCAAACACAGTCCAGGTTTTAGGTGGTATAGCATGCCAAAGCACCATTCAGAAATACTCTGGACACCGTATGGTATATCTGTGAAGCACTGGTGGTGCATCTGCGCCATATTGCCAAGCATGGATGAATCAAAAAGCACGCTATAATAATATGTTTCCCAAGGTAATAGCCAGCTAATTGTGAGCCTGTGGATGTGCACAGGTCATTTCACTTGTATTACAGTAGTCACTAGCTGCAATTGACAGTTCTTTGCACAAGGTGATTCCATACTTTTACTATTATCACACTGGTGAGAATATTAGCAGGAGTATCTTTTAAGGAGATTATGGTATATAGTGATAGGTTGTCTGTGCCTACCAAGTTATCAACTCTATACATTGTAAACCTGTCCTAAATTTTTTTCTCAATAGAATTCCGCCGTAATTTATGCGTGATAAGCATCGTTTTAATTACCCGGGTCAAAGGAACTCCCTTTGCAATGAGTTTTCATGGGCAAGTTTTGAGAGCTTTCACGAGGTCGATGGATTTGACACTTGCTGTTTTCAGATTTTTAAAAAAGCCTAAAGTAACTGAACACTGCGCTAAAATTTGAAGGAATGTTTTTTTTTGGAATTGCCACTTCAAGATGGACTTCACACCATTTAGCTGGCTAAAAAGCTTAGATAGAATTTGCCCTTTATTCTAATAAAGTCTGTCTCATAATGTTCTTTACAGTGGCAGGAATGTATTTCCGGTACCAACAAAAACATGGAAACCCATCAGCGACTAAATACAACTTCAGGCTTTTATCGAGGTTGACCAACCCTAAAATTGCATTTTCGTGAATAACATTTGTCTGTGACTTGAATTGCTGGCTCATTTGGCAATAATTCAAAATCAGATGACCATTCTATGTTTTTATACTGCAAAGCGCAACTCTCAAGGATTCGAGTTTAGCGGCTAAATAGGGTCTTTAATTTTGTTGGGTAGATCATTAATTGAGGAAATTGGGTTGGGATGTCTACCTGGATTCAGACTTCAAATTATTTGATTTTTGTAACGTTTAACACCTTGATAATTAGCTCTTTTGACAATTACTTCCTGAATTTCGAAGTAACAGAATTTTTATTTTCCAAAATATTAAGGCTCGAGTTTTCTTTGTTTTCAATCCACGGGGGTCACTTTCAATCCATGGATGTCACGTTGTGATCTCAAACTTTATGATCTTGGCCTGAAGGAATAACCAAAGTGTTGCGTTCTTTATCTGCCTGGAGATCACCTACAGTAAAGTGATCTAAATTGAAACTTCGAGGTTTTTAGGAGAAATACCTCTTGAAATGAAAGATTGCCTTTTAATAGAAAAATTAAACTCTGAAAAAGTAATTTTCCTTCAATGAAATGGCTTCCTTCATGCTTAGATTTTAATGCAAGTGGAAGATAAGGGGAGAAATTCTATGGTTGTATGCAGACTGCCAGGGTGCACCTGGAACCACTTACACCTTTCAGCTGAGTGTCACCATGACGATGACACTACTGGGGTCTACTTCATGGACTTCTGACAGAAATTTGGTCTTGTGCTGAGAAGGTTTTGGTGGTGTCCTATGTAACCAACTGCATGTACTTTTAGGAAACGTCTGCTTCCCATTGGTGACTTCCACTGGTTTGTTGGTGTGTACATACTGTTGACATGTTTGGGTTTTAAATTGTGTCATGTTTAGCAGATATCATCATTGTCCTGTTGTCTGCTTGAAATGGGTTTCCTTCTCCACTAATTGGATGAGACTGACAGTAACATGTTACTGTTGAAATTAATTGTCAGTTTACTATGAACATGCAAGGCGCATGAGCCACAGACTTGTTTCTTTGACTTTGAAATAACAATGTTCATAATATACAAGGTACCTAAACTACATGGTTAACGGACCTGCAAACACTGTCCACTGACTCACAAGCACGGGAACGGACTCACAAAACACGATCCATTCACACAACTACACGCGACACGGACTCACATTCACGAAAAAACACTGTTAACGGACCGCCAAACACGGTCTACGGACAAAATGTAGATGTCAGCTGACCCAGGAAACCCATGAGTCCGTGAACGTGTTTATGAGTCCGTTAACCGTATAGTTTAGGTACCTTGGTAAAGTCACTTCCTTGACCAGTGCATGGCTCATTCTTTAGAGGCTTTCCCCATTGAAGGTGAAACTTTGCTTTTATCTAAGTTTCGTTAAGTGGGAACGGTTAACTCTGGTAGTTAATCTGCAAGTGAAACTTCACTTAAAATAGTAGGATTTAAATGCAAAGTTTTGGTACTCACCAAAGGTTTCAGTGCAAATTTTTTCTTTGTTGTTGTAGCTTAGCCCACATGCTCTCTGTAGACAGACTTAAATAAATAAAAGAAGGCATATCTGATGAAGAATGACCCTTATACCATAGCTACCATCTGAAAATGTTTTGAAAAACTGTGGACATCCACAGCACATTTAAAAGGCCATAAAGAATGAAAAATGGTAATTGTTACAGCTAATTTTTGTCCCAAATTTGTCGACCCTCTTTGGGATATGGTTGCTTGTCTTCTCCCTGTGCCTAAGCCAACTGGAATAAATTTTAAGTGAAGGTGTACTGGAAACGAGAAAGTTCAACAATAATTACTGATTTCCAGTTCAGACATAAAAAATTGAGAGCTGAATGAGGTGTGATAAATCATTTTCCACGTGTACAACTTGGTTGAAAAACATGTCAGCGAAAACTGGGTCAGTCATACTCTGCTGTTTTTCCCTACTCTGCAAGAGAGGAAATATTAATCTGGTCAATAATAATTCTGGCAATAGTCAGATATAACTTGTCTGCATGTTGAAAACCAGTTTGATGCCTGTTATTCTGTGGCGAAAACGGGTTCTCAAAATGCAGGCATGATATATACGACCCTTACCAGAATTCTTCTATGCAGTCAACAGTAACAAATGGAAACATATTGTGTTTACATTTTATCAGATGTCATGGTTACAATATGTTGTATATAGACTGGTGAACTGTTTCAAACCAACTATGAACAAATAAACATAAAAATTGCAAATGTAAATAAGTGAATTTTATTAAGCTTCTGATAAAAACTGGGAAGGGAACCTCACAAGTTGACAGCAAGAAGTTTTTGCCCCAAAGGCTAAATCCGGTTTTTGTTTTCAGTTAGCTAAATAGGGTGAAGTGAGGGTTTAAATTTCTGAACAAAATTCCGATTATTCTATTAATCTCCACATATTTCGCACAAAAAATAATTTCCAAAGTGGCCATTCCCATTTTTCATAGGCTGTCTGACTTTACTAATTTGAAAAATTAAAATTGATCAGAAGTTGTTCTGTTACATCTACTCGGTATTGTAATGTACTAAAAAAAATTCTTGAACTTTTGTTTTTGTGGAAAATTTTGACAAATGGAATTTCACTTGTCAGCCTTATTGTGTACTAAATAAGCAAAGAATTGCTGTACAATGTCTAATCTTAAGTTTAATAAGAAAAGTGACAATTTTACCAATTATTTGTGTTCAGATTGTTTTATTTGATTCTTACGCGCAAGTCCACGAGGTTTGCTCAACTTAACTTCCAGTATTAACGCCCACACCAATATATATTGGTATCTAGTATCTATTGCAATGCAACTATATTTTACATGGCGTCTTACCATTTTCCTATTTTTTTATTATGAGGACCTGTTTAGAGGCTTCTCACTTGTCACGAATTTAAACTGGCGATATCATTATCTTCACAACATTTGTATCAAAGATACACTGCCTCTTAGCACTTTCTGGGTCTGTATATTTATTGCATTGACTATTTGATAACAAACATTCAAAAAAACAAGCCTGCTCAACACTTCAATTTTGATGTGGATGACGGTTGGTAATTTGATTGGAAGAAACATTTGTTAATCTGGCATTGACAGGATCATCATGTTGTCTTTGCTCTTTTCATCCAATATCCATTGATATCGAATTGTACCATCTGTGACTGCCTTGCGTAGCTGTGCGATTTTCACATTAATTATTTTTTCAAGGTTTATTTTGATTTCAACAAACTTTTCTTTAAATTTATGATTTAACTAGCTCCAGAAAAGTTTGTTTTAAGCAAAGATACTAGCTGTTATGTTTTTGGCAAATGATTCTCAAAGCTTTTATCTCAATTTTATTTTTCAAAATGGCCTCCCCCTGTTCATATTGGCCATGCCTGAGCCTTGCTCTTTTCTGTCCCACTGTGTTGGTCTGGTAACTAGGTTTGTTTATTTAACGTTAACTAACCTGACTTATGTCTGCCTGCCATGTTGTGTTTTAAACCACTAGAATTATTTAGACACCCTTGCTGTTTTTTTGAAGAAGTTTAATTGACAGGCGTTAGCAAGTATTGGCTATGATGAGCAGATGGTGGCTGGCTAGTTAACCCCAAAGTCAATTTTCCGCCGATAACATCCAGTAATGGACACGCCCCTATATTTGTTAAATTTCAGTTGGGGGGACAGTTTCGTCATGAGGAGACGCCCTCATTAAGGTTTCACTTAGCAAGATCTCTCAAAAATTGTGTTATTCTGTAGTCTATTTCAAGTGGACTGCGTAATACGCCCCTGTGTTCACAGAAGTCCTTGACATGACCTGCTGAGAATCATGAATGATCTCTAGATTTTTGAAAACTTGTCTCAAACTGAGAATACTCATGTATGTCACTTCAATTCGTCAATTTTGCTGTTGGTGCGCAAGTGACTTCCTGTATGCTTTCACTGAGAACAGTTTATTGTGATTGTACTAATACTATTTGTGTAAAATGCTACACTATTTTCATTAAAGTGCACTTCCTTAATAACCCCTCATCTCCAGCTTATTCACCGAATGACCACCAATGACCACTGGCTATTGTGTAGTGGTTGGAAAGTTATGATTTCCAGCTGAGTTATTAATGGTTCTCTTGAATGAGACTTTCCACCCCTTTTCCAAATCAGCTGAATGTTTTTACTAGACATGGGGACATAGCATGTATGTAATTATAGAACAAGTCTTACAAAGCATGTCAACTGTAGGCTATGTACCATTGGCTTCTGTTTCTTGTGGTTTAACCTGTCCCACCTATAGTATTACACAACTCTCCTTGTTCCTTATTGTGGACACTCTGTTGTGCTGGGCTGCCTTCAAAGACCAGAGTACTGATTGACATGTAAACTCAAGATCTTCCAGAGATCTAGCTGGCCCCTTTCATACCTGAGCACAACACTGTCTAGGTGTAGAATTTGCTCTTTAGTAAAAATTCTGGACAAATGTAGAATTGCTTTTTCATCTGTACCATGGATAATACTAGGCAGCTATCGTAAATCGAAACTCACTGGGTAAAATTTTAAGGATTTTACTATGAATATAGTGTACTGGTTCACACTGATGTTGAGATCACTTGCATACCAGTTGTGAGAGGTTGTTGGCGAGAAAAATTTTTTTAAAGAACTTAGTATTGTGGAATGGGACTGGCTAGCTCTGTAGTGGTAGCTGAAAAACTGCATCTTAGCTAAATCGCAGGCGTTTGAATATTTTAAAGTATTTAAATAGTGAGGACACCAGCCTGGATTTCAGCAATGTCTGGCAGGCAACAACAAAAATTGGGAATTTTGTACCGTAATAAAAATCACAAAAACAAAAGATTTTGTAGTGATGTAGTTTTGGTCAAAGCTAATAACATGTATATACTATCCTCTCCAACAATAATCAATGAACTGTGTTATTGGCCATCAAATTGATAACGTCCCTTTATGCCCTGCAAGGACCTTTCAAAGCAAAAATTTTAGAAGCGAGGTAAAATAATGTAAACAATGAAGCAACAAATCGATGTTTTTCCATCTGTATCAACGGTGCCTCCAGATAATATTTTGAAAATTTATGGACATACGCAACACGCAACAGTGTTCAAAGCCTTTGAAACATCAAAAAGAGCATTTTGGGTATTTAAGTTTGTTCAAGTTTGGGGAGATTCTACTTTACTATGCTGAGTTTTGTTCATTTTTGGAGCTGCAATTTTCATGAGATGGTCACAAGAACTTTTCAACGACTCTTAGCTTTCACGTTTGATTTTTCGCAAAATGGCGGTGTACAAAGATTCAGTCCGACCCTTTATTTGATGCTTTTGATGCATCTTTGAAATTGTAATGAAATAACATACAACTTTGATATTGTCATGATTCTTTGATGAGATCATCCATTTTTGTAAGAACTGATCTATGCAGTTGAAGGTTACATAGGTCCTGTGAGCTAATTTTGTAGGACGTTTGCCAAATATCTACAAAACTATAGAATTAAACTCAACAAACATCTATATCTTCTGAAAGCAGAAAATTCAAAGAATTTGATTTTTGCCACTAATTAGGCCACATGACCAAGTTTTTTAGGAAAATTTTGCAAAAAAGAAACAAACATTTATAGCAAAACAACACAACAATAACATTTCCAAATTTCGTACGATATAAATGTTCAAGATAAAAATCTCAAAAATGCTGTTACAGTTTTTTCTAAATTATTCTTTCGTTTTCATGCTGTGCAACTTTAATTTTCCGTAAAAACGTATTCTATTTTTGATAACCCCTCAAGCAAAAGATTCTAAAAACGATTCCTAACAGCCATGTGGAAAACAGCGCGTAAAGCATAGTGTCTGAAAGTTTCACATGAATAGGATCAGCCATTTTTGAGATGCCATGTTCTGAGAGTGGCCAAAATGGGACATTTTTCTAGGTTCCTACAAGCATGTACCCTTAAGAAAACGAGAAGCCTATGAAGCCTGTACTTATTGTACACCTTTTGTACATTTGTTAAAAAAGAGATAATTGTGCACTGTCCCACTGTTGAGATAAAATACAAACAAGACACCAATGCTTTGTCACTATTTTGTTAAACAAACTTGATCCTGTTGCTTATTTCTGATCCTAATTCATTGAAGTCGCTAGCTGAAAACATTGAGTCATTCTTAAACATGGTTATGATTTATATATTCTACATATTCTCAAATTTAATAAGATGTGTCGGCTTTAATTTGCTTTATCTGTACGTACCAGAGATAGAGGTTTAAGCCTAAAATCTACTACGAATCCAACTGTCTTGCAGCCATTCTAATTACATGGGAGCATTGATTTTATGAAGGCTGGCTGGAATTTCCTTTTGAAACCATCTGGCCTGCCAATCATTCTTGTCTAATTAATTTGATTATTTTAATTAATTTGAAACTAATTATAGCGGTGGTATTAACGAAGTTTCTCCCACCCATTTAATGGTTAAAGGAGATCAATGTGGTGTTAGGATTGAGATATGGTAAATTGCAGAGTTTCCTGGTGGTTCCTTGGTCATGTTGTGTGTGTTTGATATTTTGATTTCCAATTCTATGCTGTTGTTCTGTGTCTGGTGACACTTAGCCATTTTTTCTACTCGTCTTCTCATCTCAGCGTAAAACTGAAATATTCAGATGAATACGCTTGCTAATACTTGCAGAGATTTGATTAATTGATTGATCTATTTATCGTTAATTGAGCATGAGATTAGATCCCAATACATTTGAAAACACATAGGATCAGACAGAAGTACTCACTTGAATGAATGCGCTCCGAGGACTGACACTCGAAAAATTTGCTGAACAAGAAAAGATGACAACAAAGACCAAACCACTGAAGACAGTAATGCGCGTGGCACCAATGACAAAGTAAAAAAATGCAATATCAGCATTATTGTCAACAGCAACAACAACAATCATGCCAAAAACATCAACGACAATATTGACTAAGGTGATGGCACCACCGCTGCCAGCAATGCATTTCACTGACCATGTGATCACAAACACAAATATAATCACGATGTGGTTGACTATGAAACCACTGCCGAAACTGGTGATGCCAACGACAATGTCACTGAAGTGAATCATGTCTCTCGCTTCCAACAACTTCAAGGATGATGACGGCAATTATACCAACATACCATCATCACCAGCAGCATCGTTACCATCATCACCACCATCATCATTGTTACCATAATCAACACCACCAACCACTATCAAACGTTGGTGAAGAATTTGATAAATGAACAAAGGCCTGTATGGTGGGGGTCACTCAAGCGGAAATGGAAATGAATCAATAGCAGAATGGTGCACAGAAAATCTCAAACAACTCGAAAATGATAACCGGCAATCAAACATTGATGGCATTCTCCTCCTAATGCTAAACCAGGTCTATAGACCCTATTCACGCCGACAGGAGGCGCATTCCAAAACGAGGCTAGCTACGATAGCTCTGTTAGCTTATCGGCATCGTTCTGTGTTTCAGACCGTGTTATTCCGCAAACGGCTAGAAAAAATACGGACACGCAACTGTCTGCTTCACAATCTCTAAAGACGGAGATTCGGAAGCGTTGGGTCGTTGTCGCGACGAAGTAAAATGTGTCCGCGTAAAATTTATAAATGTTTTCGAAAAGTTAGATTATATTTTGTCGCATGTCGGTCAGTTTTTAAGCATCATAGTAACGACCGGAGAATGGGCCAGCCAGGCTGTGTTTTCATGACTACGGATTTAGGGGAGGCATGCCCCCCCCCCCTAAAATTGTATCAGATCCCATTTTTGAGTTCGGGTGCGAATTGCTGACTAGCACACGTGCGCAACCAGGACGGGTCTTGGGGGGTGAATAAACAACACATTATAATTTTTCTTTCCAAAAACGACACGGCCCTCCATCCCTCAAATTTGGGGCCCAATATCGGCCCTATTCCCCTCTCAAACATATTGAAATATCACGCGAAATTCCGCCCACGAGGCATAAAAATTCCCCTAGTGAAAAATCTCTCTGAGTTCACACAGGTGACAATTTTTAAGAGCACAAAAGGCTACTTTAAATTGAGGCAGAGCCTATGAGAGCTTGCAACAGGCCGGGGGTGCTATTGATGATGATCGGGAGGTAGATTGTTCCCGCCCTCACTCCACGAAAAAATCGACTCTCAGTAGGCACTGGCACCGTTCCCCTCGGATGAAAGAGGCTTCTGCAGAAACATGATAACTATGATTGCATTGTCCAGTTAACTGAAATTGAGTTCTAAAACGACGTTATGTTTTGGACGAACGAATTAGGTGTTTTAATTTTAAAATTCAACTTGGTTCAGATTGATATTTGAAATCTAACACATGAAATAGACGTAAGAATTATTACAACCAAGAAAGCATTGATGGTCAAATAATTTTTGTTTTCAATTACGAGCCTGGTTTTTTATTTTAATAAAAATATATTTAATAACATCAATTATTCTTTCAGACCAATGACAAATCAACTGTTAGTCCCAGTGAGTGCATGGGATCAGGCTATGCTTGATGTTAATATTCTTGATCAACAAATTAAACCAGATGTGACTAATTGCACATGACAGACACCACTGTCGAATATGTCTTCAACTCGTCAACAATACGAGCACATGACCTGGTCCGCGTAGAAAGTATTTTGATCTACAATTTACAAGAAAAAACGTAACCCTGCATTCAGCATAATACCTAATCCGTAACACTACGATCGCCGCAATTTGGTCATATTTACCTTTCATGTTTCGAACCTAGTTTTCCGAAAAAAATTAAACCCTTTCGTCAGACAACTTTTTGGCGCCTTAACTTGTTCTCTAATGTAATTTTCTCCGTCTCTGTGGTTAATTGTCGACACATCATTAAAATTTAATATCCAGGTTGGACTCGAAAGACCGGCTATGTAACTCGCACAATGTCTACTTTCTCTTTGTTTATCGCAGTGAGCCTCGCTTTGGATCTTATTGGCCGCGGCGTGAATAGGGTCTATGGTAAACTCTTGACAATTTAGGACACAATATGATGGACACGTGAAATTTATAGCAGTATATAATTTTTTCCTTAAATAACGTCTTGACCACGTTCATGCTTATCTGTGTTCTATACCACAGCTATGACCAGAAGACATTTCGAAAAACTGTGGGCAGTCACAACGACGTTAGGGACTCTTGCAAAATAAACAAGGCAGTTATGGTGACTATTTTTGTCAAAAATTGGTGAGAGTATTCAATATGCACATAGTGTACAGTTTCAGAGAAATCCATCAAGGAACGCCAGAGGGTTGACTCTCTAGTTGATATGTCAAGAAGTGTAATCTGCAGTGTGCCTAAAACAAACAAAGAAGTAATGATGTAGGAATACTTGGCCAACATTTCATTTCACCAAGTATTGACAAGTTAATGACAAACAAAGCTATGATAAACATATTAAGTAAAATTAAACCTAAAATGACAAATGATGTTCAGATCTTATAAAGATGGACACTTATGGCAACTTTTCCACTTCTTTAGCACAAAAATAATGGCCAAAATTGTCATTTTTTCCAAAGGCTACTTTCCTTATTACAAATAATTGGAACGTAATCATACGTAAGAAAATTTTAGTGTTATTTTATCTTGATAGTGCAATCCATGCTTGTAATAGACTAGAATAGACAGAAGTTCACTTTTCAGCCATATTGTGTTCTAAATGAGTGAAGAATTGTGATATTTCCCTTGTGGTTCATGGCAGGTTACAACCATAATTCAACACCAGGCTGTGAAGTTGACTGGTTGTTTGTGGCTTAAACCTGGTTTTACTTAACCTGGTTTTAAAAATTGCAAAACCCACATCAAACTTTACCTGTATATGTCACGCTCCATTGATTTCATTCTCTATTTTTGCTGAGGCACCTGGTCAGAAACTTTGTTTAAAGTTCGCAAGGTTGAAGTTCGCAAGGTCAACGTCCCCATAAAATCTATCTATCCTAGTTGAATAGTCGCTTGGTTTCTTGCGAACTGTTGAGCCAAGATTGCATGATCTGAAATGGTTTGAAACTGATCATTCTGTCTTTTAAAAGTGGTGTTTATCATGGACACATTTTATTGATAGAGGGCATAGCTTGCAACAAAGTGCTATCTTTATCTGAACTCCGTCTAGTTATGGTAAAACCTTTCCAATTTTAAACACAATTTGGCAAATGGTGAAATTTAATTTTCTTATTGTTTCATAAATATATCCATGATTCTGTGGTATGGACTGGTTTGAAATTGATGGTTTTGTGTTTTAAAAGTTTCTGTATCAAGGGAATAAAGACGCACATATTTGTCAATTGGTCTTTTATGTAAAAATGGCAAAATAAGATTTCTCTTACTCAATGAAGGGAGATTTAGAAATATTTTTGAGATAATGTATTTGCCTCGTATGTAAAGGTGGAATTCCGGATGAAACTGATATTGTGTTCAACTGTTCTTTTCACAACAGCATAATTTTAGACTGTAGTTAGAAAATGAGTGGGGAAATTTGAAAGGGAAGATGTTTTGTGAAAATAACAGTAGTAGAAAAGCATGTTAAATTAATCACACGTTTTATTAATAAAGGGCATAGCTTGCAACAAAGTGCTATTCTTATCTGAACTACGTCTAGTTATGGTAAAACCTCACTAATTTAAGACACAATTTGGCAAACGGGTGAAATTATATTTTCTTTTTTTCATAAATAAATATATACAGTACCAGAATGATGCTTTGCCTTAGCTTAGCTCTGTATCATAGCTACTAACAGAAAATATTTTGAAGAATTGTGGGTATTGAAGAATTGTGGGTATTGAAGAATTGTGGGTTTTTACGGCCGGGTTAGGAGTACTTGAAAAGGCAAAAAAGTTCAGGTTTTTCAATTATTTTTTGTCCGAAATCGTTGAGCTTTAACCATAATTACACCATTTGCTAATGTCACAAGATGTCACTATATTATTGTTATGAACATTGTTATATGTAGTTGTACTTCTTTTGTTTAAAGTGACTTATATGCCCTTACTTTAAAAATTCTCTAATGTGGATCAATGGAAATTTAATTATTTTTGCTCCAGGTTGGAGCTTGTCCCAAATTCTAGAAAGAACCGCCATTGGTCGTCAGGCCTTTATCCAGGATTTCGAAAATAGGGTGTCCTAAAGGGGGTTACCAATATTCCATGGCGTCCATAATTCCGACGCGTAACCCCCCACCCCCAGCAATCCTCCCAAACACAGATTTTTTACAAAAAATGCATAAACCAAGGTTTTTACATCTAAACAGCCTTCTCTGTAGTGAGCATTTTTAATAAAAAATTGGTGTAGACCAAGACTTTTACAATGCTATCAACCAAGTGTGAGCATAGCAACATTGTATATACTTTGTATATTCATTGTATATTTCTTCCTGCTTTGAAAAAAGAGCCCCCACTGTGAGCCTTCAGAGACTTCCTAGTAATCATTACAATGTGTGTGTGTGTCCAAACTTGAAAGGTTCCTATTGACAGTGGGCGTCCAAATGATACATTGGGGTCCTTGCCAGGGCGTCCATCTTAGTGCTGGGGCGTCCATTTGGACGCACAGGCCGTGCGCTGCATAAAGGCCTGCCTGGTTGTCCCAAATTCAAGAATCGTTTGAAAGATGGCATAATTACGCACTCTGTGGACTGAAAATGCAATGTTAGAAATTTGAGAAATATAGTGAATGCTAAAATCACTCTTGTCTGAATTTCCAAGATCAATAAAATTTTAATTTTTCGTGAGTTTCCATGTCCCTTATTCTAGAGACTCACAAATTGGAGAATTTTTACTGTAAATTGGCTGGCTACATGTACACATGAGGATCCGCTGTACACTTTCCTAATAAACTAAAGAAATGCAATTCACCTATTCAGTGCTCAATGGGGGTCGATAAATGAAATTTTATTGATCGAATTTCTCCACAGAAATAAAGATTAAAAAAATCGGTTGATCACCAGCCTGTGTTGTTTTGCGTAAATGTCATAAAACGGCATTTGGTAGTACGCCCCTCTGTGCCCGTTAAAGCAAATTTCCTTTGATTTTTCTAATTATTTTTGTGTGAAATGTGTGGAGAATTACAGTACAATCTGGTGACCAGTTACTCTAAGAATAATGCATTAACATCAAGGACTATAAGTAACTATCTGTTGCGACTGTTAGCTTCTTGGAAATACTTTGACTGCAAAATCTTCTGTCCGAAATTATTTGTGTTAGACTAACTAGGACATGATTACAAGTAAACAGTGCATGACAAATTGGATCTTGCAAAACATTGAGATTTATGCAAGTGTGGCATGCCATTAATTACTAATTAGGTACCAATGATCATTGTAAATAGCAATTAGGTTGTTCATTAGAAATTTTGTAGGAAATGAATGATACTGTGAAGTTTAGGTTTTAGTAGCATAACAAGACTCGTTCTTGCTATGATGTGAGAGGAAGGTTTCTATGCAAAGGGCAGCGTATGTCTACCCGAAAATTTCATTTCCTTGTGTGTTTTTGAATGTTAAATATCAAATTGCGATTGATGTTTTGGGTGGAAGCCTTATTTACTCCATAAGCCAACAGTAGGGTCTGTTAGTGCAACTTACTTTGACCAGGTCAGATTATCTCCAAATGTGGTATTTTCATATGAAAATGGTACAAATTATCTTATAAAATCGGACATCAAAGGCAATGCCAAGCGACCATTTCTACTTTGATTACTGGGTAGGGCTTCATCTCCTCTACTCTGCATTCCCGGCCAAACTATTTTGAAGCATACTTGCGAATTTGGTACCAGCATTAGCCTTGAACAAAAAGATCCATGTTACACTGTTCCAATGTTTACCATGTGTAGCCAGACTGCTTATTTGAAAGTTACACTCACTGGCAGGGCAGGAAGCTTGGTTTCATTGTTTGGTGAATCTGGTGGTGAGGAAGAGAAGTAAGTGCGGGTGAAAGTGACCCCTATGTTGATGGCTCTCCTGTCTGACTAAAGCACTTGTGATTTTATCAATAAAAAACTTCTAGCATTTTTGTCCCACAGGTGAACCTAGTGATAGTACTGTAGTCCTTGATTGGTTGTCCCAATACTAATGTAAACTGTTCACTGGCCACTCAGAGCCTCATGGAAATTTGGAGAAAATTTTGACTTCTTTNTGGTTGTCCCAAATTCAAGAATCGTTTGAAAGATGGCATAATTACGCACTCTGTGGACTGAAAATGCAATGTTAGAAATTTGAGAAATATAGTGAATGCTAAAATCACTCTTGTCTGAATTTCCAAGATCAATAAAATTTTAATTTTTCGTGAGTTTCCATGTCCCTTATTCTAGAGACTCACAAATTGGAGAATTTTTACTGTAAATTGGCTGGCTACATGTACACATGAGGATCCGCTGTACACTTTCCTAATAAACTAAAGAAATGCAATTCACCTATTCAGTGCTCAATGGGGGTCGATAAATGAAATTTTATTGATCGAATTTCTCCACAGAAATAAAGATTAAAAAAATCGGTTGATCACCAGCCTGTGTTGTTTTGCGTAAATGTCATAAAACGACATTTGGTAGTGCGCCCCATTGTGCCCGTTAAAGCAAATTTCCTTTGATTTTGCTAATTATTTTTGTGTGAAATGTGTGGAGAATTACAGTACAATCTGGTGACCAGTTACTCTATGAATAATGCATTAACATCAAGGACTATAAGTAACTATCTGTTGCGACTGTTAGCTTCTTGGAAATACTTTGACGCAAAATCTTCTGTCCGAAATTATTTGTGATAGACTAACTAGGACATGATTACAAGTAAACAGTGCATGACAAATTGGATCTTGCAAAACATTGAGATTTATGCAAGTGTGGCAGGCCATTAATTACTAATTAGGTACCAATGATCATTGTAAATAGCAATTAGGTTGTTCATTAGAAATTTTGTAGGAAATGAATGATACTGTGAAGTTTAGGTTTTAGTAGCATAACAAGACTCGTTCTTGCTGTGATGTGAGAGGAAGGTTTCTATGCAAAGGGCAGCGTATGTGTACCCGAAAATTTCATTTCCTTGTGTGCTTTTGAATGTTAAATATCAAATTGCGATTGATGTTTTGGGTGGAAGCCTTATTTACTCCATAAGCCAACAGTAGGGTCTGTTAGTGCATCTTACTTTGACCAGGTCAGATTATCTCCAAATGTGGTATTTTCATATGAAAATGGTACAAATTATCTTATAAGATCGGACATCAAAGGCAATGCCAAGCGACCATTTCTACTTTGATTACTGGGTAGGGCTTCATCTCCTCTACTCTGCATTCCCGCCCAAACTATTTTGAAGCATACTTGGGAATTTGGTACCAGCATTAGCCTTGAACAAAAAGATCCATGTTACACTGTTCCAATGTTTACCATGTGTAGCCAGACTGCTTATTTGAAAGTTACACTCATGGGCAGGGCAGGAAGCTTGGTTTCATTGTTTGGTGAATCTGGTGGTGAGGAAGAGAAGTAAGTGCGAGTGAAAGTGACCCCTATGTTGATGGCTCTCCTGTCTGACTAAAGCACTTGTGATTTTATCAATAAAAAACTTCTAGCATTTTTGTCCCACACGTGAACCTAGTGATAGTACTGTAGTCCTTGATTTGTTGTCCCAATACTAATGTAAACTGTTCACTGGCCACTCAGAGCCTCATGGAAATTCGGAGAAAATTTTGACTTCTTTTTCCACCTCCTGTACTAAAGAGCTAATGCATAGGGTTCCTGTTGTGCAAGAACCTCGTGTTTGTATTTCAGGCACTGTACTCGGTTATATTGGTAAAATCTCACCTATTCAGAACACATATAGCTAACGTGGTCAAATGTCATATCATTTCTATGTTCTACGGTATACCATATCTACCATGGGTCATTGTTTTGAGAAATGGTGGGCAGTCATAACAATGTTAGATACCTTTGAAACATGAAAAGGAAATCAACTTTGGCAATATTGTTATTGTCCGAAATTGGTGATATTTTACCTCGAATATGTTTTATGGGACAGGACCCTGACTTCTAGGACACTTGGTTCATGAAGATTGAATAATACTTTCTGACAGGATTATTGTATTAGTGGATAACCCTGTTCAAGCTTGAACCAAACTATTGAAGTTTTATGGGTTTACCTTATTCAAGGTTCTCCACTAAGTTCCAATAACCTTGTTAGCAGCATTAGGCTGACATATTTATTTTCTCACACTTTAGGGGACTGCAGGTTGTCACCCTGAACAGGTCATGGATATGTTTGTTTTGATCACCAATCTGTAAGAACTTGAGTCATGCTTGGGGGCAAAATTCTATAAAGACAGTCAGCTTGAATTATAAGTTATATCCACCAGTAATAGAAGAAGGTAACTGACTGACCCAACGAGTATGATTTAAAGTTTTTGACCAACTTAATTAACAATATTTCTCTCTTTTCTTTTTCAAACTAATAGAACTTTTATTAGCGGCTTGCATGGAAATGAAATTCAAGAAATTTCAAACAAGGTCACATGCAATTACGCACTCTGAATCAAAGTTGGCTAAGTACATGAAGCAGAAAGCATAAAACTCAACCCTGTTGTATCACCTTCTCGTTGCAGTACTGTCTATTCGAGGGTCACAGGAGGATGAGCCCCCGGACCCCCAACTCATGAGGCTGGACAACATGTTGATAGCCGAGGGCGTGGCTGGGCCAGAGAAAGGTGAGCTAACACTGGTTAGGGCTGATGCAAGTGAGGTGGTTATCTCTAAGTGAAACAGTGACTTATGTTTTAGCTAGGGCTTTTTGTGAGACAGAGCCAAACTGTCTTTGAAATTTTGCTGTTTTGATCTGGTGCAACTGGAAACGGGCATTGTCTTCAAAAGCGCTGAACCATTTATGTGATTCTCTATGGCATGGATAACTGGAAAACCTAAAGCTGACAGAAACGATTTCAAAAAAATTAGTTTCCATAAAACAGGAAAAATGAAAGAATGCATGGTGAAAATGTCATGAGTGTGTGTGTTCAGTTATTCACTGGTGAAATTCATCTGCAAAAATTCCATCAACTGCATTTGATCAAAGAAATAACTCGTGGAATATGAATCTAATGTTCTGGAAAACTCGGGGAAATGCTGTGGAAAGTGAGAACGGTTATGTCATGGGCGGAGCACCATAGGGGTCTGGGGGTGCTGTAGCCCCCCCCCACCTTTTTTCAGTGCTGCGCTGCCCACAGTGTATGGGCGGTGCACCACAGGGGGCTATAGCCCCCCTGCTTCTTTCAGCGCATGTGCCGCCCATGCATGTGGAAGCCAGGGTTATTGTCGAGGTGGTTTGTAAAGGTGGTGTACACTGCCCCCTTGTTTTTTATTGCCAGGTAACGCCCCTCCCAGAAAAAAAAATCCATTTTCTTCCACTTTGTGGTTTAAATTAAGTAAATTCGACATTTCCATGAAGAAATGTTTTATGTTCTAAGTTACAATGTTTATGTCTTTGTTTATTTTTCGTGTTCAGCGCCTCCTACCATTTATTCTCGGACCGCACTATCGATTAGACCAGTTTCTCACAGATAACTTGGTCCTAGATCTATGCATGCCTTGGATGTGNTTCCATCAACTGCATTTGATCAAAGAAATAACTCGTGGAATATGAATCTAATGTTCTGGAAAACTCGGGGAAATGCTGTGGAAAGTGAGAACGGTTATGTCATGGGCGGAGCACCATAGGGGTCTGGGGGTGCTGTAGCCCCCCCCCACCTTTTTTCAGTGCTGCGCTGCCCACAGTGTATGGGCGGTGCACCACAGGGGGCTATAGCCCCCCTGCTTCTTTCAGCGCATGTGCCGCCCATGCATGTGGAAGCCAGGGTTATTGTCGAGGTGGTTTCTAAAGGTGGTGTACACTGCCCCCTTGTTTTTTATTGCCAGGTAACGCCCCTCCCAGAAAAAAAAATCCATTTTCTTCCACTTTGTGGTTTAAATTTAAGTAAATTCGAGATTTGCATGAAGAAATGTTTTATGTTCTAAGTTACAATGTTTATGTCTTTGTTTATTTTTCGTGTTCAGCGCCTCCTACCATTTATTCTCGGACCCCACTATCGATTAGACCAGTTTCTCACAGATAACTTGGTCCTAGATCTGTGCATGCCTTGGATGTGTATTTCCCTTCATATGACAGTCCTGTGCAGCAGACTAGGGGATTAGCCCAGCTCTGCAGTTGGTTGCATCACCCATCCATTATGGCATTATGTTCTTGTTAAATTGTGATTAATTTCTAATTATGCTTCCTTTGTGGCCAGTTCATTATAAACTCACTGCCCATAATTGGACTAATAACTTCCAACCATTCAGCCTGTGCCTGTGACAGTCTTTGTTACACTTTGCAGTATGCCATATTAGGTTTAATGGTCTGTGGCCTTGCATTTTGTTGTTCTTTTCTGATGTGGCCTTTGTCTGCTGAAACCCACACAGCCTGGGGTCGAAAGGTCAACGCCTCTGCCAGCCAAGAGTGGTTGCCAGAAGATGGCAGCACTCTTGGATTATAGAGGCACCAGGAAGCAGTTTGATTTTGAAAATTGCAACCATTACTGCTGATTGCCAGGAAAATAACATTCTCTAGTTTCTGATGACAAACTGTGCCTTAATTGGTCTTTTACGTAGAATGCAACAGGTTTTTGGCTTATTGTTACGGGTTCAATTAGATCATATGCCAATAATTATGTGAAACTCCACCTATATCTTGATCAAAGCAAAGAGATATTTTAAATATAATTGGACAATGAATTTGACTTGTGGTGTTCATTGTGAAATAGAAAATGTTTTTATGTGAATTCACCTGAACATTGGCTATTGAGTGAAATATACTGAAAATAGACAAAACAGACCCAAAACACTCTTTTCAGGGCTCAACGCTTAGCATAGCGTCAACTCGTCAACCTAGCAAAATTCCTGAGAATTGACCTCGCTAAAACAAGGAAACCCTGTTGGGGGGGAGGGGGGTTGCAAAAGCCGTGACCACTACAAAAGACACATAGTTAGCAGCAATGTAAAAGGGAAAGACTGAAGTTAAGAACTGGCAAGCAGAACAGATCTTGGTTGGAATACCTGAGGAGCATGCCCTATCAGTTGCCCCTTGGGGGCGGGTCCTAATATCTCGTTCAGGCTCACCTGCTGCCTAAGTGTAAAGCAGGCAATGAGAACCTTTTATCTGTGCATGATTAATGGCCTGGCTGTTCTAGCTTTTGCCATTTATTTCTGACTCCTGTCTGTTTACCTTCATTAGTATTAAAAGCTGATCAGATGTATGCGTCATGACTTAGTGGCGGCTTGGGATTTTTACTAGACTGCCAAACAAAGTCTGAGTCGTGCCGTGTAAGACTTGCACCTACACATGGCCAGTCCCCTGCGCCTGCTGGTGCAAATTAAGTGTCTCCGTCTTTATGCGAAGAAGAAAAAGGAATTATATCGGATATAGGCACATGAGAATATATGCACGGGCAGTAGTGAAAGGTGTAAAGTAACTGACCTTTTTGCGGAGAGCGGAAATCATTGCGTGCGCATCTCAGAGCGTGGAGCACACGTCCTCTAATCCGGAGTTCAGAACATGCAGTCTACTGTCTGCTGAGGAAGCTGGCAGTTAGTTTTGGATCGAGGCTACCCGTTGACATACATTTAGGATAAACTGAAGTGTTGACTGTTTGAAATACTTCTGAAATGCAGTGCAGATCATATATATCTACATATGGTGGCGGTGCTGCTCGTTTGACCACTATCCCGCTATAACCTCTCTCATTATTAGTAGAAAGGTCAATGCAGTAGTAACTGTATCACCAGTTCAGACATACTTGCACGGTAACACGTGGTGTGCAAGAACTAGTTACCAATTAAACTAGCTTTGTTTGTGGCAAACCCAGCTAAAAGAAACTCAAATCTATAATCTACGACCAGTTGCATTAATCGCTTGGAGTTCTCTATTGTTTGGAAACATTTGAACAGCAGGAAGAATATTGTGTGCAGCACACATATTTTGTGTTCTTTACTTTCAGCATTACTTTTAGATTCTATTTGCTTGGTAATACTGTCATTTATTGGGGTGCTGAAAATCTGTTCTTTCTTTTGCCCCTAGGTGGTGGTCCCTCGACAGCGGCCAGTGCAACAGCAGCGGCCTCTGGTGGCCAGTCAGACAACACCATTGAACATTCAGACTACCGAGCCAAATTAAGCCAGATCAGGCAGATCTATCACACAGAGCTGGAGAAATACGAGCAGGTAAATTAGCGGAGTTGTGAAACATACCCTCTGTACCTGCCTGATTTATCCCCTTGGTCACGTGTCGAGCTATAGTCGGCTGATCCTACAGATTGATTCATAGCCCAATGGCTAGTGTGATCAGGTGATTTTTTATTGGATCTGTAATACCGATTGAGGATTTTTGATGCCTAGTCTGGAGTCTAATATCTCTGTATGCGAAACTGACTCGAAAATTGACTAATGGCAATGAACATTTCGAGTGAACTTACTAATGGGCACTTGAATCATGCCGCGTGATTGGTTAGTTTCGAGTATGATCCGAGTTTGAGTTTGGAGTTCAGGTCAGTGCTGTCAATAATCATTCAGTTGCCGCCCCATATTACTGTTTTTCTGCTGCAATCTCATCAGATCGTCGTCGGAAGGTTTACGTGACGGAGGCATTGAGGGTTGTGGTGTAATTACATATATAATGTGCTTCCATGGTTAAAATGGTAAAGTCTGCTGGCAAGTTAGGTTGACCTATTTATTATGCTCCATTTATTATGCTAATGTTGACACATGCTAACTGCCATGGTGCAAGATGACCGGTTTCACACTTACTACTTCAAAATGATGGTGGAAGTTTTTGATCAAAAAGTAGAATAGGCTTGCCCAGTGCGGCAGTAAATACCCATGTGTATGTTTTGGAGATGGTTTGCTTGAGTACTGCTTTCTGTGTAGATGCATTGTCAGCGTACAATGAAACAATGGATGCAACCATGTCTCTACCTCACAACAGGTGGCACATTGATGACACTATGTCCATTTGCGGCAGGACAAATTTTATTTAAACAGCATGTAGGTGCGTCGTGTCCGTGCGCATCAGGTGTACTGGTGATGTGTTAGCGGCAAATTACACAAGGTCTATCAGGAACTTTGCACGTCTGCTTCCCAGCCAATGTCCATAGATTCACGTGACCATTGTGTAGCGTTGACTGTTTTGAGCATTTTCACCGCTGGAGCACATTGACTATTAATTAAAATTGAGATGAGGAAATCAATGAATTCCCTTCACCGAACATTTGAACTGACGTCAAATTAGCCGTCATTTTAATATGGAGACATGACTGGGCGTAGAGACAAAGTCAGAGTTTATTGATTGCAGTCTTTGCTCGTTAATCGCTCGTACGGTTTGACACAAGAATCATCCCACTCATGATTCTATGCACACCCGTTATTTTCTACTCTATCAATCATGATGACAATTTTGATGCAGTATGGAAAATGCTCTTAATTCAGGATAGTTTATTTAATTTTTTTCTCTAGAATATTCTAGCAAAAGTGGGAAATGTCACAGATTTTATAAAAACTGTTTTTCTTCAATGGATTAGTAACTAAAGATTCTAGTGACACGGTCTCCATAGTTCACATTAATGTTCAGCGACACCAGTGAGATGTCTCGTCATATCTATGGCCTCTCGTTTTCCATATTCATAATGACAATTTACTGTCTACAGAATTTCAATGGCTTCGAATCTTCTGGAATATACCAAGACAAGGCCCCAAAAAGAGCAGTTTTTGGAATTGGATAGTACTTCATTATGAAAGCCATGTTTCTATGAAGATAAATGGGAAAGCTGTTCACATGAATCACATCACTGAAGTGATTACAATGAGTTTCATTTCAGCAACACATATCGCAAATTTGGGCCATGAATAATTTCCAAAATTGCATTTTTCATTTTTCAAAAGCATGATGAATGCCCACAATTCCTTTAAAACATTGTTTTAGTGATATTTATCTAATATAATGGAACCCACTTAATTTTATGACCTCGGTTTTGACATAAATTATGATAATAAGGGGGGTGACTTGGCAGTGACTGAAACCACTCTTACAAGCTGATCGTGTTAAGTGGAGAGTCCAGTAAGCCTAACCCATCTAAACTGGAAATGACATGTGACAGGCCTTTGCCTCCAGCGCCAAATTCCGATCAGGCAAATGAATTGAAGATGACTTTAAGTTGTTTTTAGATAGAAAAGCAAAGGTAGCATACTAATAGTTCATGTCAGTTTTTGGTGATTTTTAATGACATCTGAGCAGATGACAATAAATCGTTATATTTTGCAGGTTTTTTGACATTTCATGACAATAACCTGAATATTTTGTTATTGGGTATGACTCTAAGTGGACTCCAGTGTATTAACATGAGAGAAATGCAATTAGTCTGATGGAATGTAAGTTTTTGAACACTAATTATGGCTAATTAAAGACTCATTTTAGGAAATTCAGTGTTGGATTCAAGAACGCCTTTCTATTGTACCCACTTTTAATTGAAATGACAAAAAATTTTGAGACTTCAGAGAAATCTCATTTCATTTGAGAATGCGTTAAAGTTTAAAATGAAATTTCATTTGTCTGCCCTGTTGTTTCTTGACTGGTTAAACTTTACTGCTCTTCATACATATTGTGTACATGTATACACCTAGTTTTGCAACTCTCTTGGAAAAGGAAACGCGTTTTGCACCGAGTATGATTCATTTGAGTGTGGAAACGGAAAATAAAAAGTAGTTGGGACTTGCTTCATTTTAAGTGAATTCCTGTCCAGTGTTGAAGGAAGGTCATGCACGATAATTAACAGGTTATAGCTAACTTAGCTGTTTCAAACTTAAGTTCAAGTGTGCTGCAGCTATTCTGAAGATGGAGGCAATCAATGATTTCTGCCTTTTGTCAGCGGCTAATAAACCTTGTCAATTTTTCTGATTTATCTTCCTCTAGTCCTAGTAGTCCTCAAGAAGGCAGGATAGTTTTTACAAGATAAATCACCCAACGCGCACCCCGCAGTCAACTGGCGCTGTAATTTATGACTTCGGTGGCGTCCTCGATTGCGAATTGATGGCATGTAATGTCTGTTTCGACGGCTAATTTTCATCGAATGTATCAATCACAGGTGATCTAATCACCTTGTGGTTTTGATGGTTGGACCACTATGTGGCATATCCACTCCTGATGAAGCTGGATTGAGTAACTCTGTGACAATAGAATATTTCACTTGATGACTTAGAGGGCGCGTTATGTAATTTGAAATTAAATTAGGTCAAGTTCTGAAATACGTTTAAAAGAGGATGAATTTGGATGAGGTGCTATTTAAATTTTTTGAGTAGCTCAGGTGCACTTAGTTATGTAATAGATGAAGCGGTCCGTTCTAGTCTAAATACTGAGGGCATGTTCAACAATGCTCTGCTTTTGGTGGGTGTTCTGTTGTCTGCCCAGATGGATAGCAGATTTTTTACAAGAGGTAATCACCTCTTTAAGGTTATGCGGGACCTTATTGACAAGTCTGCATAGTAGCCAAATATCTACTACACTATAGATTTGAACCCGTGAAAGAATGGCTTTCCTGATTTCATAAATCCTGTTGAATATTATTTTTTACTTTATAGTAGTCTGACCTTAAACGGGTCACATGACCATGTCTTTTTATTGAAATTAACAAAAAAGAAAGGTGCAGTCATAGCAAAACAAGGATATAAAAAGATTTCGCTTGGGGGAAGTCTTAAAAATGCTTTTAAAGCCATTTCGTTTTCGTTTCATACCATTTTTATTGTTTTGTTAAAGCATAAAAGTCCTATCCTTCTTACAAAAGTGGAAACTTTATAACAATAGTTTGGCAGCGTTTGGAAGAACAATGCATAAGACATAGGGATTGAAAGTTTCTCCACCTTCACCTGGACTCATGTTTGAATGGAGCCCAGGAATATTCATAGTACCAAATTACAATTCTTCATTTTAACATACAATAGGAGTTTTAGCAAAATCCAACTACACTCAAAAGATATGCATAGCAGCATGACTTTGATAGTTTAGCCAGGGGTTAGTCATCATTTTCAGAAAATCTTGTGGCATACAGTATGAATTAGGATGTACCACTGCCTAGCATTGTGTGACAAGAAGGCAACACTGGTATCATCGGAGACTCGTTGACTACCGTAGTCATAAGAGTCGTTACTGTATTAGTCATTTTTGCTGGTAGAAGAATTGTTAGTCAAGGCAGAAATACTATTTTCTCCAGTTATTATAATTGTAGTGTATTTTAGGTCTATGTCTGCACTAAAGCCTAAGTATGAAAGTTAGGTAAACGCTCCATTATGTTGGAAGATGTGTATCCGCTTCCCCCTTATGTGCAATATCTGTCAATCATGTATTCACAGCAGCAGTGGTTGACCTTTGCAGAGAAAGGACGCGTCAGTCATTCTGCTGTTGGGAGCAAACCAGCAAGTTGATAATGTGGTCCAGTGGGGCCAATTAAAATTATATTTGCTCACTCATTATCAATTTTGTAGTCTTAATGACGTCAAAAGACTACAGCTCGGTGCTAGAGACAATAGGAAGTTTGAAATGATTTTTTTTTTTTAAGCAGGGCATTGTTTTTCCTCTGATATTTTATAGTTTTTGAGTCGTTTTTTCTTTTCAAAAATTGTTGGTACCCTTGAAATTTGATGTTTGTGAAGTCAAATAGCTTTTGACCTTGAAAACTAGTGCGCATGCTGAGTCAAATTAACCTAACAATGCCAACTCCAGAGTTGGGCCAGCTTCAGCATTCTCCATGCTTTTTGTTAGTATATCACACTGGATGTCTCAAAACTGTCATGCTTTTTATTTCGACAGTAGAGGTAAGAAAAGCATGCCAGATGCTGACAGAGTAGTGGGGGTACCCAAAATGATCGGGAACCACGGTTTTGGTGTGGAACCGATGCTTCCATGTCATTCAGTCAAGAATATAAGGCGATATAACCAGAAATAAAACAAAGAGTAGATTTAATAGCCATTTTTGGTTTTGATGGTCCTCAATATTTTTTAATTCCATGCTTTAACTGTGACTGACAAACACAGTTATTGCTTTGCACTTCTGATCAGAATTGTGAAAACCTGAGAGCGAAAACTGGAACCGAACTGTATTTGAGTTTTTGCCACCTTGACCGACAATGTCGCTCTCCCTTTACAGGCGTGTAACGAGTTTACCACACACGTGGTCAATCTGCTACGAGAACAGAGTCGCACCCGTCCAATCGCGCCAAAGGAGATAGACCGCATGGTCAGTATTATTCGTAAGAAGTTTGCGGCCATCGAGATGCAGTTGAAACAGAGTACGTGTGAAGCCGTCATGATACTCAGGTCAAGGTTCTTGGATGCGCGGTAAGTAACGAAGGTTGTCAGTAACAATGTAGTGACCACATTCTGAATTACTATGGCGCTACTCGGATTCTCTGTCCAACTTACACATATTACCGAAAGCGTTATGGCCTGCATAACAACCGGTGCAGATCGTGCATCATTTCAGTCTCCGTACCAGCCAAATTTGTTGGCCATATCGGTTTGTCACCTCAAGTGACTGGCTAGGTAAAGCTTTCTTATTGAACCTGGTCTCGAGCATTAAAGATGTATTTGCACTCTGACTCCTATCTATGCTAAAGTATAGCAGGAACTAAACGACAGTGCTAGCATTATACTTACTGGATACGATTCAGTGATTTACGGCGGATAATTTTTGCTACAAAACTTGTTCTCAAAAACATTTAACAATTTTCAACCTACTTCGTATTCACATCTTCGTTATATGCTGTGTTTCTAACTTGGCATCTGCACAAATGTTAAATAATCGGAATTCTTAACCTCGATTGCAACGATTGCAACAACGAGATTGAGATTGCAACAGCGGATGTGCACAAATGCCAACTGAGAGGTCATAAATCTCCACATCCTTCACTTAGGGCTTATCTCTTGTGTTCTCACACACTGGCTTAGTGCTCCCACTTTGGCATATGGTCTGGTCGCTAAGCAACCGTTTTGCTGCTATCCTGTCTCTTTTCCATTAAGACCTTGTTTTCCCATAAAACCTCATAAAGCCACCATCAGGAGGCTGCTAATGGCTTAGGTAGTGGTGGAAGGTGTTGTCGACAAATTACCCTCTGATAACTTTTATGTTCAAATGTTGTCTCAAGTAGATTACTATGTTCTCTGTGCAGGTCTTGTGCATGGCATTATTGGCTAATAATGCTGTCATAGGTGTATCATGCTTTTAATTTTATTTTTTATCACGCTATCTACGAGGTATTATTTAGCAAATGAAATGAAGTGTATAGAAACAGTCTCGTCAGTTTTGCTGTAATTTGCTTGACTTATTGTCGTTACGACGCCAAACTTGATGGAAAGCAGTCACATATAATTAAATGTAAATCTTAAAAGAACATTTGTACATTTATTGTCTGTATGATACTTTGATGGCAGTCCATCCTGTTATTTAGAAAATATGTCTACACTCAGATGGAACGCAATACTAAAGAGTGTACCTAATACATCCTGTCAAATTTTTAACAAAACAAGCATATTTGTGTTTGGTCAACTTTTGACGGTATTCTTTATAATATGTAGCACACATTATGGTTGCACATGGTTTTTATCTCATTTATAAACATAGTTTGTTTTGTATCTCTCTCAATAAAGACGCTTGTTTGTTTCATTTTCATAACACAGTAGTCCACCTTTGACGAATTACTACATAAAAATTCTTCAGTTTGGTCCACTAAACAGCAGACGGGAAATTTCATTTTGTCAGCTTTCTCAAAAACGATATTTACTTTGCTTTTAGCATGATTTATATGATGTAGCTATTAGCAACCAACATTAAATTTTGAGCATTTGCAACAATGTGGCAAACCGCAAACCATTGTTCAGACGGCGCACTACGATTTCACGCCCATACACATTAACCTGATTCCGTTGGGATTCAAATTTCCAAACAAATTAAGACACTTTATTTCACATTTTGATCTTTTGATGTACTAACCTGCTCAAGTCCGTGGCAATAATGTGTTCAATTTTTAGTACCCAAAGTTCCAAAGATTGGATCAAAGCCATGGTACTTGTCGGATATAACTTGTGTGAATTTTGAGAACCAGTTTTCTCCACTGAATGACAGGCATCAAAGTGGTTCTCAAAATGGGGGCACGTTTTTTCCGACTAATGCCCATCTCTTTGTTATATTTTTGCTTAGCTGCCAAACTACGTCATTTTTAAAGGTGCTATGGACTAACCCTATCTCAAAAGACTACCTTTTGTTTTTGTCCACATATTGCTATGAGACCGATCTCGAATTACTTCTAACTGCATTGATTCTCTCATTTAACACACACTATGACCAGCATGTGAAATTCTATTTGTCGAAATTTTCGATGAAAATAAATATCAAAAAATTTTCTGACTGTCCGAAAGTTTTAGTCTCCTACTAACATGGATACTTTGTTCTATGTTGATATCGCAAAACAAGAGTTGATGAATTTCCTGTTATTTTATAGTGTTCATCTGTTAAAAATGGAAAAAGACAATTTTGGCAATTATGTTTGTGCTAAATAAGGTGGTAATTGACCTATTGCAAGCTCCTCCCCCTTGCAAAATGTAGACAAGGAAACAATAAGTTTTACCCGGCAACGTTTGTCGGGTAAAATGGTGGCTTGGAAGCGAAGATGTGTCAAGAATGCTACGTTCTGATTGGTCACTTAAGCCATCACTCAAAGTCCTGGTGATGGGTCAATTAATGCGAGACTGGAAACAATGTTAACAAAATATGTCAGTGAAGAACAAAGTTATTGTACATGTTTGAGGTCATGCCCAGCACATTGATTTTGCTTGTCTTGGGTTAATTTTTGTTTTAGAAACAGTGAGCAGCTAAAATAATACTGCACCACCAAATTGAATTTTTTTTGTAAACAAATATGCTGGAATCAAGTCTGCTTTTTGGCCTGATAAGGTCAAATGCAATATGCTGGAATCAAGTCTGCTTTTTGGCCTGATAAGGTCAAATGCAATGTCTGTAAATACCCATTCTTGGACAACAGTTTTCATCTGAGGCTTTTAAACGGTGCTACAACAAAAAGTCACTACAAGGCTATAAGTATTTTCATCATCTTGTCCCATGTGACCTGTATTCTTGACCTGATTCAATGGTCTTGTCTCGTAGGCGAAAGAGGCGCAACTTCACAAAACAGGCGACGGAGATCCTGAATGAGTACTTCTACTCTCACCTGAGTAACCCCTACCCCAGCGAAGAGGCCAAAGAAGAACTGGCCCGCAAATGCCAGATCACCGTCTCCCAGGTAAAATACTGCGTTCACACTCTACTGTGTAAACGACTCGTGTGTTTGAGTTCAGCAGCACAAAAAAATGAGTGCAGGTGTGCATCGGGGAATAACAGAACACGAGCATTCTAAAGTTAAATTGTTGAGCATTCATAAGAGTTGTTTCGCCTAATGAGACATAATTGTGAGACAGTTTGACAAACAGAAGTAGCAAGTTGACCTCTTACCTGTACAGATTGGTAAGGAGGCAGTGTGGCCTAGTGTGGTGAGTGTCTGCTTCTTTTATTCAGGGTTGTGGATTCGAGTCCCTATAGGGCACACTGTTAGACCCTTGAGTCAAGTCTCTAGCTCCTCAGCTCGGTTTTAACTATATAGTAATAAAGCTTAAAAATGGTTCCAGGTGAAAAGTTCAATGAGCCCATGTGCTGCCTGAGCATGTCTGGTACAACGTGTAGTGGATCACGTGCAATTATAATTTATACAAAACTGGTTCTGGAAATGTCCTGATTGTGATTTTAGGAACGTCAAAAATGGTTTAAAAAATCAACAGGCTAGCCAGCCCTTCCAAAACTTATTCGAAATTTGGCATTGTTTTCATTGTGCTTGTACTTCAAAGTTCTCTCTTTCAGTCGTTGAGGAGTTGTTTCCCCTGTGGTGATGTCGTGCCACTTGTCAATTGTCTTACAGGTCTCCAACTGGTTCGGCAACAAGCGAATCCGTTATAAGAAGAACATTGGGAAGGCCCAGGAAGAGGCCAACCTCTACGCTGCCAAAACGGCCGCTGCGGCGGTCCAGGAACCCGGTACGTTCCCCAATCCTGCAGCTTAGTCAGTCGGGCTAACTTGTGTTTCAGATCTCCAACTGGTTTGGCAACAAGAGGATCCGATACAAGAAAAACATAGGCAAGGCACAGGAAGAGGCCAAGCTGTATGCGGCCAAGCTGGCGGTGGGACAGACCGACGGTGCGGGTTTGTGCACGTGCATGGCTGACCTAGATTAGTGCTGTTGCTAAAGCATTTCCAGTATTGATACATTGGATGTCGTATAATGTCATTTGTTAGTGGAAAATGTTAGGTGTGCACACATGTATTTCATGTGGAAGAATTTTAAAGCAAACGCCTGTATTCGGCTGCTGTGTCTTCTGAGGTTACGTTTGGTTTATTTTCACATTTTTTAATATCCTCTAGAAGTTCATCTGCTGCCCTATTTTGTCCGTTGGATGAGATATTTGTGACCTGTACTGTATTCGTTGTATTTACATGATACGTAATTTTATTTTTACAAATTCCTTTTTGAAAGTTGCTAACCTTTCACCTTTATTGGACCTTGACAGGTGGTCAGGGTTACGGCACATCGCAGGCACAGATGGCTGGTCAGTTTATGAGCGTCAATGGTGAGAACTACCCTCCTGGGGAAGCTGGTGTGACGGCCAATGTGCAGTCACAGGTATGTTCAGGTTTAGCTGGTTTTACAGGACAAATTTTGGATCTGCAGTGTTTTTCTATTTCTGGAGCTTGCGTTGGCTTATTGTGGGGTCAGGGTGTCTTGGGATTTTAGATGCCAGAGACACGTTTTATGAAAAGCCACGTGCCGGAAGAACACAGGCTGTCATTTCGTAGATGATGATGACTGTTGAGTGAGAATGTAGACTATGTCAAATAAGTGTTGCAATGGTTCTTGATAAAAACTTTGTTTACGTTCATGTTCCCGTGGCATGTTGGCTGTGACCAGGGTCCAGTTGCATAAAAGTTATACGCCGCATAGCAACAATGACGTCTCATCATCACGCGTCATGTTGTTATTGTTGAACAATGCACATGACGTCATGCAACAATCAAACTTATCCAGCGGATAACTTTTGAAGCTTCATGCAACTCAGCCCAGGAGTATGGATCCCTGGAGTCATGAACGTGGCTCTGTTGTGGAAACGTTGAGAATAATAAACGACCACCATTGCAGAAGATCGTTGCTTGTGTGGTTGGAGTCGGGTAGACAACCTGTTTCTGACTGGTTGCTCTCGGATCAGGCTGAAACCTGTGACTTATAACGTGTCTAATCCTCTCATGCCTTCACAGGTGAATGCCATGCGGCACATCATCTCTCAAACGGGGGGTTACCAGGAGGGACTCTATGATCAACAGGTAGGTCTCGGCTTGTGTTGTACCCATGCAGTGCTTTGTTTATCTTTGGTACTATCTTGTATCGATACAAACAACTTGGCAGAAATTACTAGTTTTGTTGTATTGATACAATTACTTATTCGGTTTCAGGCTAGGTGTTGTGTGGATGCATTGCTTAGGTTTTGTGTTGACTGTTTTTATGCTTTTTGCCACTTAACTGAAAGTCGCCCCAAGGCCTAAAGATCTGTTTGGTGTTTTTATAGGTCCCTCTACTTTCAGTTAGCATTATTTTCACATACTTTTCGGTGACCATTTTAATGACATTTTGAATTATAATAAAAACTTTTGGAATATCAAAAATGACTCTGTAAAGTGCTCTAAAACCTATTTTTTGCAAAATAATATATTAAGTTGTCAAGATATATATTCAAAACACTTGTATTACACATTCGAAATACAGATAAAGAGAATGTTTGTTTTTGTTTTTTAGAAGCTTTGTTCCTTCAGTATTTTGAAAACAACAGTAGGGACAATTCTCCGAACTTTAATACTCGATTAATTACCAAAATTTGAATTAAATGAAAATTTCTGTTGCGCGTGAACCAACTGCGATTCTGGCTGTAGTAACACGTAGTATTTGAGTCAGGTAACTGGACCGTTTCCACCCCCCCATAATGCTTCCCTTGCTTGTTTCTACTTGGGCATCCCATAGATTATTTCCAGGTGAGGGAAACTTTGGGCCCGTTCCATGAAAACTGACTTAGCTAAGACAAATCTTAAATTTGATTCAATTTCAATTTGTCTCAATTTCGCTCCAAGAAAGGGATCTTAAATTAGACTTGAGTTTTTGTCTTAAGTTTGACTAACTTACCGGATGGGGAAGTTTCAAAGTTTGGAACTTGAGACGAATCTCTTAAGTCAGTTTCTGGGAACAGGCCCAAACTGTAGTAGTTAACATTGGTCGGCGTCATAGTAAGATAGATGCGGTAACATTAAAATGACATTTCGCCCTGTTTGGCCTGTTAAAAATGAAAATCGAATTCGGCGTTTTACTCTCGTGAAATTGGTCTTATTGTGCTCCTTACCGTGATAGAATTCTGTTTACATTTTACCAACAACAACATCAAAACCATGGAAACGGGCGAAATGCGACTTTAAGCTTGGATTTTCTGGCCACTTGCGTCTTCTTGCAGTTCAGGCATAACGTACACAAGACAAAAGTAATCGTACAAAATACCATTTTCCTATCATGACAACTGTTACCAGCCAAAATGACTTGTAATGACTGTTAGGGCAGCGAAATTCTGATTGCTGATTAGCCACCTTACTGTTGTTCCTGTTCATTGCCGTTCATTCTTAGTCACAAGGAAAGTCTACTCTTGTGATGAATTTGACCTCGTGTCAGAGAATTCTGGGTTATTTTGTCTGAATACTTTTTGCTTGTACTGTAGAGGGAGGATTAAGATGAGACACCTTGCTTCGATGAAAGAGCTGGCATTTTTTGTGAAACGCGTGCGCACGTTTCACTAGAGTGCTTCTTATCTAGACTAACGGCAGTGTGCTTTCTTGCCTTCTAGGTGTCGGGAATGCATGCACCGTACACACAGGGCAGGCTTCCCACGTCCACAGGAGACATGGTATGTCATGCTTGTCGGCCTGCTGTGTTACTTTACGTCTGGGCGCAGGTCACCTATGTTGTCCCTAACTTACCTCCATGGAACACTCGCCTTTTGTCTGCATTTAGTTAAAGATTTCGTTTTCAAATTTTGATGCACAGGCAATTTCGCAACAAAAAATTTCAATCAAACTCTTTCAATTTGCCATAATTTTTGTCGCAACATAAAATGCTCTCAAGTTAATTGAATTTCAGGTGGTGCACCAACAAAATAGCTGAATGACAATTAGGTCTTATATTTATCGAGTATGTGCCAAGTTTAGTTCACCAAGTAACGAGCTGTCGACCCTTTGCAAACCCGGGAACCAATTCTTATCTTTGTAAGGAACGCGTTGAGACCAATTTCATAGTGGTTGGTGGTGGAAGTCAAAAGATGGCTTCTTGGAGAGAATACTAGTTTATAATATAGTTGCTTAGAGTAAAAGTCAAGGCAAATTGTGACCTGGAGGTTTGTTTCAATAATAAGACAATACGTTCAACCTCTCAGTGTATTAAGAATTTTGTTATCTACATTTATTATTTGTTACAAATTACAAAATAAAAGTTGTTTCTTCCAATGGGCATGTTGTGACAGATGTTGTGACCTGCGCCTCTGACCAGTGTGTGTTAACCACTCGCTTGTTTAATTCGTGCGATACTGGCAGACTCGCTCTTGTTGAGCAATTCTCGTTTTGTTATTTTGCGCATTTCCATCCAATGGTGTTGTATTACTAAGTTTGCTCATGTCATTCATCCCTGTATTGGTTTAAACTGGACGTTGGGCGAAAAGATTCAGTCTTGTCTATTATCCAATGTCTGAGAAAATTTTACATTGCAACACATGGCTTTTTGATGGAACGGCGGAAAGGAGGAGTCTGGATATGAGGAAGGGGCAGGAAGCCATAAGGTAGATGACACACCCGCCATCCAGACCCGTCCCCCAACCATCCTTTTGATATCCAAACGCCACATGTCCAATAAGATATTAGACATGAATGGCTGTAGGACATCTCATCTATTCTCTTACTTACTGGCTGATCTGCTGACCAAGTTAACGCTATATTCTCATGACCTCATCTGTAATAAGACTTTCTCCACCCTCGATGATCATGCGACTGGCCAGAATAAAGAATGAACATTTGGTCCCTGACTTTGATGCAAAGCGATGGAAGTAAATGCTTTTAACCTGTTGCAAGACTGCTGATAGGATTCCTTTGTGAACACTGACTCAGGCTTCTGATCTGGTCAAAAAATTTATAGTTAACTCAGTTTCTGCCGAGAGCTAGATTGCAATTTTGTGTTTCTGTCAAATCCCAAGTTTGTGTTTTGTTTGGGGCACAGAAGCTCATTTTTCAGTGGGAAACCTGCTGCATAATTTAGTTTTTTTTTCCCAAAAATGTGCAAGATAATGTTTTACAGATATGCCATGGGAAAAATGTAGAGGCATGTGTGTTCAAGAACTCTCCATTCAACAGAATGTGGGCTTTTCACGAGTCATTGGTGACTTTTTACATGATTTGGATTTCGTCGAAAAAATATTGAAAGCACCCTCCCACTTAACCTTATCGGTTGTGAAATGCACAGTTGTAGATAAAGTTCATTTTCAGTTACACGACTTGTACACTTGTGCAGTGATTACTCAAATCCTCAATGTCCTATTCAAGGGTCCCATGCCTCATAATCACTGGCAAATCTGGGACCACGATTTCCTGGGGACAAATATTTGAAACCATTCTGAAAACGTACGTCATTTTTGTAGCCGTGCCTGGAAAGTGGGCTGGATGGGCCCATCCCATCCGCAATTTATTTGAAGGTCGCATACCTTGTAGTCTATGAGAACGCTCGATTTTCCGTTCAAATTCCTTCCGGATGCTTGATACTTATGGTTGATTCGGGCTACATTGACCCTTAACCAAAGCGTTTTGTTTTTATTAATTTGGGACATGTGGAATGAAATGTTAAATAGGAGCACAAGTTCAAAGCAGTCTAACGCCATTGTAGTGTGACTGTAACCATAGTTACAATGTTTCAAGTAATGGTTTTGTTTCAGGCTGGGGATGGTAGTCAGAACACTTCTCCTGATTCGCATGATCGAAGTTACGATGACTATGACTCTAACGACGAACCATCATCTAAAAGGTCAAAGGTGTAAAGTCCAGGGTTCAAGGTGTACCGTGTCCTAGTAAACGTCATGAATCTGTCCTTGCGTAGACGAAGTCTACATTGGTCTCAAGGCGTGTGTGACACGTTTATACGTGGGGAATTTTTTATGTCATCATGAGCCAAGCTTAGCATTTAGTTTGCCGGGGGTATAATGTTCCTTATTAAAGGCTTAATGTACCAAATGTTAACACCAGCTACCACTCAGTCTATCCTTGGTGAACTACAGTCACATTGATTAGTAAAATAAAACGACAACTAACTTTCTTGTTCTGTTTCATGAAAAGTGACTTAGGGCAGAATTTGGTCTTAAGCTCCGCACTTCACAATTGCTAAATAAAGCTTTAGCTAAGTTGTTGTGAGTGCATCGCAATCTAAAAACAGTTCGTAGAAATTCTCTCAGTAACTTGCAGTTATGGGGGAATTTTAAACGTGGCGTTTTTTCTCAAATTATTTTTAGTAACGGTTATGTGAAGTATAATACTTTAAGTCTTAAGTCCTTTTACAAGAAGCAAGCCTCTGAAATGATTTGCAATCCAAGTCGGATATAAGTCGAGGCTAATTTTGTAGAAGTTGCGTAGTTGTCTTATTCAAAAATTTGTGTTTGAATGTCGAAAATCTCTCTTCAAGCTTGGTGCATTAGGCCTTCAACCACTAGGAATCCTGTGTATGTTTAAGTGTAGTTGAGATCAGGCTTTGTAACTGTTGTCTTTTGAACTTGTACTGTAGTTTACTTCTCTAAGAACATTTTTTTTCGGGAAAAGTGTTATTGGTCAGGGGTCACTTTGAGTGGGCCTGCCTTCTGTTCACATTTGAACTTGCTGGACTCTTGAGTCACCGTGCACAACTTGTTTGCCTTTTAAACATTGCTTTATTGTGGTCGATATTCATTTAAGTTTCTTCCAAATCTTTTCCTTGCTTTTGTGTATTTCTATTTTTGGTTTTCCATTGTTTTTGTTGTATTGAGTGGCTTTTCTCTCCGTTTGTATCATACAGTTGGCGTATGATTATGGTAGTCCTGTGTCTCACCAATCGATGGCGCAGAATAACTTTCAGCCACAATCAGCCACCATCTTCAGGAAGAGCGATTTGAGATTTTGTTAATTGGTGAAATCTGTTCTGAGGTTTATTACCTCTATTTAAAATGTGTATACCATAAAAGTGCATTTCATTTGCAAGTGTTTTTGTAAGGTTTTGGGAGTGAGGGATGAATGGAACAAAGATGTCTAGTGTATATAACATTTTATGCACTCAAATAGTGTTCAATTTCAAAAAAATGAGTTGAATTAAAGGGTCAAAGGTTTTGGTGAAGTAGTGTTGTATGGAAATCAAGATGTTGGCTGATTGTGGCTGGGAAGGTGAAGTTTGAAAGAAACCATATTTGGCTCTTGGATCTCTGCCTGTGGTCAATTAAACGGAGTTGTTTCCAATGGAATACATCAACTACAGTGTTTTATTTTTTGTTTTAGATTCTTTTAAAAAGAAGCAACAAATGATTTAGTGTTTTTATAACTCAAACATATTTTGTGGTTTTTTGTTGTGTCCAAATTTTAACTAGACTGAGTGCGGTCACCGGTCTTGCTTGAAAGTCATGCATTTCATGAGCTCTCTGTATACTGACAGTCCTTTGCATTTAGAGTATACAAAGGATAGAATTTCAAGAATGGTGGAATCTAATGTATTTTATGGTAGGTGGTACTGATTAGAAAGAAATGAGAGAATCAGCACATCCAGAAAGGGTTTCCTTTGAGTTAAAAATCTAGTCAGACTGTTATGTAACATTGAGTTACTGGTAAGTTAAGCTAGTCATCACAGAAGGCTTTATTTATTTCATTACTGGATATTGATATTGTATTGCAGTTCAAATTTCTATGTTTTGATTAACCAACCTGGCTTTATTAACATTTCACAATTGTATTGTCAGTCAAATTGTGTTGATAATGAAATTGCCTTAAACTCGCACAAGCCATTTCCAACCAGACCCATAGATTTTATGCGTGTATCTGTAAGGGCAATGTACACAATGGAGCAGTAGCATCATGGAACTTGTCTGAGTTAAGCAGAGTGACGCAGATCCGACTTGTGCGAGTTTCGGTGTTGTTTTGGTGCCCGTTTTCAAGTTGTTTGGTCCGTATTTCAGAGCAGTTGAAGTTGGACTTAAGGGGTACAAGTGATTTTGTGTTTGTTTAGGGTGGTAGGTATAGTCAGTTTGTGTTCTTGTCGTGGGCTTGGTTGTATGTTCTGTGGTTACACCAAGGCTAAAGATCCAACACAGAACTTCTGAGTCCAACAGGCTTAAGCTGCTAAACACCAACTAGTAATTCCATCTAATGTTCAGGTGTGGAACCATTCCATTTTGGATGATAACCCTATGCATCCATAACGCAAAGTGACTGCTCTCAAATGTTGACATAAGTCTTCTTAAACAACAATTTTTCGTTTCTTACCAATCACAGAAGCCATCAAACCTGAGTAAAGTATAGATTGCGATCATTGTCATAACATTAAGTTCATGTAGTCCAATTCAAATGTAAATGTTTTTTGGCGTTGAGTCTTTCAAGGTAATACAGGATGATTTAAGTTGTTCGTAGGCTTGCCACTTAATGCCAAAACAAACTAAATGTAAAATCAAACGCATTCAACAGGGCCTGACACTGGAGTAGTGTAAAAGCGCTTGTTGGAGTCACGAGTTAGGTTGTTGGATCTTGGGCTCAAATTGTCCAACTGGACTGGCTTCCAGATGTCACTCTATTCTTCCTGTTTCCCCAGTCACTTGGGTGCCCTTTACACTCAATGGCTCGGGTGAAAATTCGTGTAGCTCATATTCTGAAACAGTGCTATTTTTTACTTGTATTCTTTTGCATGTTTGTTAGTTTAGGTTATCTCACAGCATGTTCGCAGGGCGGTAGGTTTGGCCTTTTTGGGTTCGGGTTTGTGTAGATGACAGTGCACAAGCATCCCCGTTTCTTCACTGGCAGGCGGGTTGAGTCTTTAAGCTTGGCCGTAGTTATTACCATTCATATGGTATTTTGAGGTCACTCTCCGGCTATTCTACCTTATATTAAGCTGTAGTAAGTGGGAAAGTGACCTCAGTGGTTCATGACTTACTTGTGTCACTGCTACAAGAAATATTGAGATGTGTGCTTTTGGAGACGACTATTGAACCCTAATGAAAACAAATGTGTCATGTGAACATACCTAGTTCGTGGGCTACCACAATTTGTGTTGTTGAATTTTGTCATTATGTATATATGAACTCGTACCTTTAGCAGTGGACTGACATTTTTGTAACAGAAATACATTTGGCTCGAGGTGTATGCAGTAGTTCAAGAAATCAATGTAAAGGTTTGCTGTATTTTTGTGAATGTTTTAAAACTAAATATATTCACCCTGGGGTCTGCACCTAGAGGGTTTCACTTCACCAAGCATTTAGTTTATAACTGTCCAAAGCAGTGCCGTAATTACTATGGAAACCAGCATACCTTTTTGCTGCATCAGCCTGATGATTTTGCCAAGTTACCAATGTGGTTACACCAAAACCTCTGTTGTTTCAGGTCTTAGTAATTGATGTTTAATACGTGGAACACCTGACTTTTTGTTTCGTCAGGGCATGTTTTAAAGGCACGTACAGACGAATAGTGAAGATGATAAGTCGCAAAGTTGTGGAATAAATTAAACACGCTGTGGCCATTATGCACCTAATAATAATCTGCAAAACCCACTCAGTCCATAGTCTATAATGTGTTTAAAAACCACTTGTCTAAAGTGATTGTAAATTCACTTCCTCACCACGTCACGTGCTCCTGTAAGTTGCGCTGTGTGTGCTTTTAAGGTGTCAAAGTTTATCTCCATGGTTTTCCACAATTGACAACATTAGTCAGGCAAGATTGTCTGATGCCATGGGAACCAGGGGTTACTGTGATAATGCCGCTGCATGATGGGCGCAGGGTCGTCAGGGGTTTCAAAGTATTGAAACGAAATTGCATTTTGCTTTGATTGTGTGCATATCTGTGTACTAGCGGGCAATTTTATATTATGCTTAATATGTGTGGTATATTTTTGTGATGGCTTATTGAAATACATATTAATGTAATGTACGAGGCTTGTATTTTGTTGCCACCGATTATTTCCTATCAACGACTGCAAGGTAAATGCACTCTTCGATAACACATTTAGTCACTTACGGGGGTTCCAGATTATGAGAGCCTGAGAAGCAGTTTTCTGCTCTGAATAACGAGCATAAAACTGGTTCTCAAAATCTGTGACTCAAAAGAACTATCGCGACCCTCCTTTTCAAAGATTAACATTGTCTCATTAGTTCCAGTGTAGAGTCACGGTCCCCTTTTATATCACTGTGATTCACAAGTACTTAAGTTATATTTTCCGATCCGGCGTTATAACGAGATTAACACATAATAAATAAGTAACAGGTTGTCTAATTTATTTAAAACGTATTTGAGTAACAGCCGAAGAAACTGTAAAACAATGGGAAGTGAACACCGGCCAAGCGTCAAAATCTTTGTACTGAAGCTTACTTGTCGGACTTCGTGTTGAACTAATAAACGTGTCCGAAAAATTCTCGGCTCTCCGTCTTTGAAAGCACGCAAGACGAAATGCCGATCATTAACTTTTTGTTTTGCACGCACCTAATACGATCTAGAGATGAGTGTCCAGTGGCGATCTATAATTTGATCATCAGTACAAGGGAGCGTTCACATAACTCGAGGGGAGGGAGGGGATGTGGAAAAACTGCGATTTATGACGGGAGAGGGCAGGGGGTTGGATTCACGGTGACATCGAATTAACCAATTCCAAAACCGGGACCTGCCGTTTCACGCTTCCAAGATTTGATATTTTACTAGGTTTACCTTGTAAACATGTTCGCAGACCGTGACAAACGACAGCCCCACTACATGACTGCAGTGACGAAGTGCATTAAGGCCTCGGATCAGGACGTCCAGCGAAAGGCGTGGTCATGATTTGTAGGGGATGGGATTTGCATTGCAAGCTTGTTACGCATATATGGAGTGTTGCAAAGGATTTTTTTTTTCATTCTTACACTGTACAGGCCCTACACCAGAGTTGTTTTGCTTCGTTTTTTATCATGCTATAACTCAAGTTTCATTGAAATCTAATAGATGTTGCAATGCCGTGCAGTTACTGACGAATAAAAATATAAAATAGACTCTTTAGCACACCCTTGACAAAGAGTGCACCGCTCGATACGTGGGGATATTTTAATATATTTTAGTACCGACGCAAGTCATATTAGTTTTACTATCTCAAGTTTCATTGTTAGATCTCAAGTTACATGTATGCTCTCAAGATTGCCGATTCAGTGAAGACTGGTCACGGACTAATAGAAGTCTAGAGTGACTCGGATGTAATTTGATATTGCAAGAACAATGCGGCGCGATGAAATGCACCCCCTACTGCACCGCAAATGGTGTGCTTCAAGGAGTGTTTTAGTATCACAAAAAATGGCCATTACATGGCGCAAAAAGCATCGAACTCGTCCGAAATTGGGAACGCGTCGTCTCTCTATTACAATCCTATCTGACAAAACTCATGAAAATCCACGGAGGGACAGCAGTCGCTGGTTCCCTGCGTGCCGCTAGCCAGTTGATGTAACTTCAACAGTCATGGACCATGAACGATTTTTGGCGTAGCAGCAAATATTTCGTTTCTGCAGTAATGTTTAAGTAGCCGCGTGCTTGAACCACATACATGTGCAATAAACACAAATCTGGCTGATTTAACCGGTGTGTTATTCATAGTGAATGGATACCGGACAGCATTGTAAACAAAAGTCAGCGACATTAGAACGATGCTCTTCGAAAAGGCGCAACTACATTTTCTGGGATTCAAATCGACATTTATAGGCCTACTTCCTCCATCAGTCATGCTATTTTATTTGCGTAAAGCTCTGCCTGTTGAGGATTCCACCAGCCAATCAGAAACGCCGGTGTAAAAAACTTCCTGAGTAATAACTGCGTGCAGGCCACCGCCTAGCGAGATCGAGGGACTCCACATATACAAAGGCAAACGTAAACTAAAACCGCCACTTACAGGCACAGCGGTACTTACTGCAGTCTAAAAAGTCGTCGATCCTTGAACTTTGTTCAGCGGATAAACAGGCTAACGATAAACGTACTCAAAAATATAAATGGCTAATAGGTAGCGCAAAATACCTTAAGTTCGTCGGAAGTTTTGAAGGCGTCATCGTCTTCTTTTAAATAGAAACCCATGTGCCACATTTCATGGAAACCCATCAAAGAACTCAAAAGATACAGAGACAAATATGAAAAACTGAAATTGCTACTTTGGAACTGAGTTGTAGTCAGAAATTCGAGGCCTGCTTTATAGATACCCACAAATACCAAATCTCATTTAGATCCCCCAAGACATACAAGATACAGCAGCAAACGACGGAGAGATGACGGCGTAGCCACAGTGGGGCACAAGGGGGCAATGGCCCCACCTTCTCAGTTCAAAGATTAAAGTTTTTCAGCGCGCGGGTAAGCTTTGATAACTTGAACATTTTTCAACAAACAAGTAAAATTTAGAGTGCGAAAGTGAGTGCCCGAGACAGCCGATAGTTGCAGACTTAGAGCGCCCTGAATGAACAATTGACGTCCTCACGTAAGCCTCAGTTGGCTTCTGAAACCGTTCTCATAGAATTTGGGAAGAAATTTCTCCATGATAGCAAGTAACAGCATATATTCACGAAAATAACAACGGTTTTAAAACTTGACATGTTTCNCAATAGGCAACTGACACACCACAGGTTGTCATTGTTGGTCTAGTTCATTGTCACTCCCTGTAACTGACTGTATCTGTGCTTCATTACTTGTTGCTGGGCCTAGCTAGGTGGCCACTGTATTATGACTTCTGAGGATGGTGTTTAATAAATGACACCGAAACATGTCAAGTTTTAAAACCGTTGTTATTTTCGTGGGAAGAAATTTCATTTGCAGTAAAATCGAACAGCGATCACGCACCGATATTTCGAAGACGAAACAAGTAACAAACTTTAAAATAATTATGAATGTAATTATCTAAGTAATACAAAGTGGGAAATAATCGGTTCCCAAATTTAGTTCCACCTACTCAAAAGTTCTGGCTGCGCCAGTGGATGACGGCCATACGCACCCATATACAGATAAATATGTAGGACCATAAAAAGGCCGCCTTTGTTAAAACATTGTTTTCCCCGTTTAGTTAGGATTTGGTTTGATAGTTGAAATCCATGGCGCCCGTACTTTATTTAATTGATCAATACAACAGCGGTAACTGTAACTTGTGATTTTTTAAAAGGATATTGGTTTGTAATTAGAATAAAAAGGACGGAATCTCCAACGAGCTGTCGGTTCTTTCAAAAACAGGTGGTGGCCGTGATGCCATATTGAAGGCTGGAGGGGAGTTTATATCATGGTGACTTGTCATGACAGGAGAAGGGGGGGGGGTGAAAGTGGTAATTTTGGATGACATAATGTGTGAATCTCCCTAATAGTAGGACCAAGAACACCGAGATACATGTAAAATTAGCCCACCTCTTATCGCTCCCCCCAACGCCTCCTCGGTCACTCGACGCCGCTCGTAGCCAACGTTAACAAGAGTAGCATGTTGTTAGGTCAATTTGTTGCTTCCGGTTCCGGGCTGTGTACAAATGACCCTAAATATCACCTTAAATACCGGTACATCCACTGAGCCCCCAGATACATGTGCATCATTAGCTTAATGGTAGATCTGCCACTGAAGTGTCAAGGAGTAGGAGCTCGCGTGTTTATGCATACAACATCCTAGTTTTCGATTGATGAGCCCTAAATTCGACCTGCAAACTTCATTCGAACTCGAGATGTCAACTTCAGTCTAGAACCTACATGCGGTGGAAGGGGAAGTGAGACGTGACGTCAGAGACAGCTACCCTACTTGGGGAACACAGAGTGACCTTGGTTGCGGAAAGCATGAATCAACTTCAAATTCGACAAGCATGAAAGAAAATACCGCAGAAAAGTTTTCCGTTCAACTCAGATTTGGTGAAGTCCTAAAGTAACGGCCCAGTAGCCACTTCGTCGGGTAAAGTCATTGAACCGGACTTTCTACCGGAATTGGAGGGAACGGGTGGCCCTCCAGTGCTGGGAGTTTCTGAAGTCCGCCTCAGCGGTGACACGTAACCTGACTGTTGTCCGAACGCCGGGTGACTGACCTCGGGAATCACAGATAGCGTCTTTGACTTCACCTCAACAACTTCCTGCCCCGTGACACTTCGTGAGAATGGGGACCTGTTACCATGTAGACGTACTGCAAAGACGAGGAAGAGTCAATGGAGATTTAAAACGGAAGTCGACTTGGTTAGTAAATCCAACATGGTTTTTGCAGTCCAATTTCATTCTCTTCAATCGGTGAAATTGAAGATAACGGTGGCTTCATTTTGGCCTGAACATTGGGGTTCAGTTTCCAGTTTCTTTTCGTAAACAAACTTCATTTTGTCGTCTAAATCTCAGTCGACTCCCAGCCTGATCTCCTAGACCCGCTAGGTCGCTGGCCACTGTTCCGGTAATCCGTCGGGCGCGTCTCCGCTTGCCGTGCCCCAGACGAAACACTTAGTTTCTCTCTTGTCGTTCTTTTAGGCATTCGGTCCGACGCAAAAACCATGCCAGAAAAAGACATACCTGCAAAGGAAATGCGTGAATTGGCAAAGTAAGCATGTGACTACCTTGCAGTAATGAAGCTTTTACTGAAAGGCGAAGGCAACCTTTTTCCATGTCATTTTGAGCTAAAATAAGGTTGGTTGGTTATCCTAGACATATTTTCCACTTAATTACAGCTTTTCGTAATTTTATTAATTACTCGTCCGCTACTGCGGAAGTGACGTTTTAGGAGGCAAGCATTTCGCGCCAATTTCTTTTCATATAGTCTGACTGTGAGAGCTGCCGAGTCAGTCATTGTTCTACCTCGGTTGTGTTAAGTTCCGTCGTCGTTTGCTTTCATTTACTAGTCAGTCAA
>NMRA01000501.1:3456-20539 GCA_002633005.1 Phoronis australis | reverse complement strand
CAGCAACAGTGTGGCATGTTGACTGACTAGTAAATGAAAGCAAACGACGACGGAACTTAACACAACCGAGGTAGAACAATGACTGACTCGGCAGCTCTCACAGTCAGACTATATGAAAAGAAATTGGCGCGAAATGCTTGCCTCCTAAAACGTCACTTCCGGAGTAGCGGACGAGTAATTAATAAAAGTACGAAAAGCTGTAATTAAGTGGAAAATATGTCTAGGATAACCAACTAACCTTATTTTAGCTCAAAATGACATGGAAAAAGGTTGCCTTCGCCTTTAATGAGCAAGTCCACCTTCATAATCATAAGTGTCACTCGTCAAGAAACTGTGGAGAATAGGTCAACTCAGTTGACATGGAGAGCATGATTGCTGCTAGTGAAAATATTGAGAGTCCCTTTTGATTACATTCACGAAGCCCGTTTTAAATGAGCAGTAAACAGGGTCATGCAGCACTTGTTTGCGCGACATTCTTGTTACCCTCTCCGTTGTCAGTCTGCAGTATTTCACACGTGCTGTGTACCACTGCATATTTGACTAGCTTTTGCTCTGTGGTGGTATTACTGTGTCATTTTATTTCCACTTGATGAAACAAGTATTTTCGAAATATCGTTTGTCGTCTCTTGGTCAGTTTCTTTACCAATGTTCTGACGATACGAACGGAATGGAATAAAGATTGTTAATAGCAACCAGCGTCATGTATCGAACCAATTTTGCATAATCGTAGCTATGTTTAGAAGTTGCCTTACAATGTACTTTTGGCTATGATAGTAGTGACAGCAGGTTTTTGACACACAGCTTTTTGACACTCAAGTTTTGCAAATGATGTCAATGTCAGTTAGCCTTTGGCCCTTCCCCCTGGAACAAAGCTGTGTGAATTACAAATATTTATTGTGTAACATTGTTACAAATTCATTTTTGTTGGTTAATACTTGTGCCTATGATTATGAGCTGATTCGTACGGTGCACAATTTAAACAAACATCAATACTAATTGCAACAAAAAATCAGCTGATGCGACTGTGTAAGTGTAACACGGGAAAATCAGCTGAAGACGTTTCTGGCGTTAATAACTCATAACATGTCTGCATTATCTTGTGAATGTTTTAAATGACATGACAGAGAAAAGTATACGCATTTTATTTTTACAAGTCTTAAAAACTCCAAAAAAAATCAAGCAATTCGACTCATTTCTTTACCAAATCTTGAAACGAGGGAACGACCGCTCCGTAAAACCGGAAGTTTTCTATCCTGCGTGTGCAGCGCCCTCTCATCGTTAGTGCTTATGTCCCGTGGTCCGCGACATGCGCAACACGCTCTAACGGGAGTTGGCAGTCCCTATCTATAGTCTATGGTGGCACTAATAGGGACAGACAGTACAAGTGGCACGTGAATGAAGCTGTGAAAGCGCAGATGACTAGATGTAGTTGATGTTATTTACTTTTCGGAAAGTAAGCGTAAACGTACCGCTTACCAAGGAACAAAGGTTTATAATTGCTTTTTTAACTCTGGATTCGTTCAATTGCCACTGCATTGTGACATTTTTGAGTTGGAAACCTCAACGCAGATGACATGAAAACTCAGTGGCTAGAAAACGCAGCCAGATTACACATTTGCGTTATTCAGTCAAATGAACATATCTATTAATTTTAGTGATTTGCACGCACTACACCTCCCCGCCAAGCATAATGCATTAGGTCTTTACTTTGACAGTTACTTTTGCACCTTTATTTTCAAAACTTTACTGTATATATGAAAATAATTAAAGACACCATAAAAACATATTGACAGAACTGTTTAGATACCACTGTTGTGCTTTCCCGCCATCTGCACATGCGCACTGAACGAACCATTAATATCCAGAAATCCCTTGACAGCGCACTGGTGCAGCCATGGTGGGCACAAATTAAAATAGACAAAAGACCAAAAGTTGATGATTCATTGTTGTTTAAGGAAATCACCACGTTTAGCCACTGTTCACGAGGGCAAAGAGAGTTGAGGGAGAGATTGCTTACAATTGGGGCTGAACGAAATTGGTGTAGTTCGACTTTAAAGGGGGCAGGGATGACTCAGCCTCCGTCTCGGAATTTTTCTAACAACGAATAACCGTGAGTCTATTGCATGAAAGTGGCTAAAGTATTAAAACAGAAATTACAAAGTTCTCACACACCCACTTCACAATTGCTGACAATAACTTTAGCCAAGCACGTGTAATTATGAGAGTATGATAGACTAGACATAATTCATATTTATTGTTTCAATAATGTATTTATTTTTAGGACTTTTTTTCATGAAACGGATCCCGAATTTCTAGCTGTAGGAGCGAAAAATAGGTTTCATGAGTACCTTGACCTGGCAATTATATTTTCAAGTTTTCCACTTCAACCATGTGTACTTTTCAAATCCAAAAAAATCCCGCGATTAAATTTACACATTTTCGCGCAATTTTCAAATGAATTTTATGAAAGTGACAAAATGTTGAGTAAGGTACCAACTGGACAGGTGTCGTGCAGTTCCGTAGAACACAATCACGCAAGATCACGCGAATCTTCGAGAGATATCGCGATGCACTGCAAGCAAAACATGAAATTATACTAGCGTTACTGATGATCCCAGACCTCATCCCAGGAAGCGTCGGCACAGGAGCACAACTACCCTATGACTTTGCTTAATGTAAAAACCCCTGCCCTGTCAAAAGTTATTTCTATCCCGTGTTCAGCCTCTTGTTCATTTCAAAATTCTCCAGGTTGCCACATATTTCAGTCCACACCAAGATCATCCAACAATTTCGCGTTTGGACCCCTATCGAATACGCTACGCTTCTGCTAGTCCGCCATCAATTTTCTGCCCTTCTTCACACTGAAGTAATGATTCAAAATCAACTTACATATTTTGAAACTATTCGGGAGAGCTCCGCAATTGATTTGAAGTACCCACTGTGGCATGCAAGAGGCGAAAACTTGAAGTGAGGAAAAGTTATCAATGTTCTTAGGCATTCCCGATTCTTTTTCTGGTACCCGCGCAGGAATACATCACCGTGGGTACCAGAAACGAGTATCTCAAATCTGTGATTGGCCATTGCTGTCGTTAACATCGTCCTCCACGGTCCCACATACATGTCAATTCAATGCATAAAAATATGCACCGTGACGCGTGGGAACTTTCTAAATGATGACACCTTATGCAGTCATACAAGAAAACAGTGAATTGCCAGGTGGGAGTACTCACGAAATGATCTGCTACTGCTCAGGACTCGCTGGCTACTCCTGCCAAAAACGAAAAATAAATTAAGCCACATAAGCTCATAAAATCAGACTCAAAATATTCTTTACCATTATACTACTCGATTTCCATTGCCAACAAGAACATAGAAACCATCAGTGGCCCAAGAAATTGCTTCGAGTTTATTGCTGTTAATAACCCTGAAATCGCGAATTCGAAAATGGTGCACGTAGGCATTGTCTGCATTGTCTGCTGGCGACGTCTACAATTCAAATTTAGATGAGCGTGGTAATGTTTTAAACACTAAAACACTTCGGTTAAAAATTGAACATTGGTCGACAGATAGACACCATTGAAATTGTCGCTTTAGGAAAAATACAACCAACTGGTCAACCCTGCCGAAATACAATGTGCGTGTATACATTCCCTTCAACTCGGCGGAACGTTGCAGCACTGGGCATGTAACCATCAATCTTTACTCAAGACATTTAACAATTAACCCTTCTTTAATGATTTCACACTATCTTCGTCCTCTCCTCTGAAAAGGCGCCATCGGTGCCTTACTTCAATGACGTAATAAAAGGAATTTAAAAGTAAAGTTTGATGATCGCAGACCCTGAAAACGAAGTCCAGTTTTATAGACTTAAACATATTCTTAAACTCTCAGAGAGAGAATAACTGTTTAAAGTACTCACGGCTATCCTCTTTAGCCAATCCAAACATGTATCGGGTAGTACGGAACACGATCACCTGACCTAATGCCTGTCAACAAGGAAATAAAAGAGGTCCATCTTAATACTTGTGAATTCAAATCAACTGGAAAGGCAGCGGATCAAAACAACCTAAGCTATTATGGCGATTCTCGTTTGCGCAGGAGAGTTGAAGCACCTCATGTAGAGAGCTGACAGGTTATTCATAACCTGTATATTTTATCTTTAACGGCCTTACAATTGTAGTTTTGAACATTGCGCTCAGTTTTCACGATGCAGTGCTTTATGTCGCTAATGCGACCTCAGATTGTATTTGGCGAAGTTGCCGCAAACTCGACACTGCGAACATCAAAGTCTGGCAATAGTCCAACCCGTAGTACGGTGGCCCAAATTATCCCATGATCTCGAGATCCCGACTCAATTATCCCAGGATCTTGAGATCCCGACTCAATTATCCCAGGATCTCGAGATCCCGACTCAATTATCCCAGGATCTCGAGATCCCGACTTACATCTGTAATTATATCTGGATCTCGAGATCCCGCCTTATCTCGGCATCACGATTCTATCACCACAGTCTGTTTTCAAAAGCCCATAGGTCTCAACTAATAAATCGTGGTTTTCAGAACGAATACACGAAGAAGTTTGAATAAAAACACGTTGCAAACTCAATTGAATGCATGGTCAGGGGCATGAGACGTGATGGACAGGAGGGCCCACAACCCCGGGGCCAAGGCAGTTAAGGGGGCCCGTGGGTGGAGAAAAAAGGAAGAAAACGGCGTAACAAAGAAAAATCAAAAGTTCCAGAGGTTTGGACCGGTCGGCCTCAGTTGGACAAGATTAACTCAAAAACTCACGAAAGCCCTCAAAATTTGACGGGAACTATTTAAAAATTGCTACTGTACGTGCATGTATGTGACTGTTGACAGCTGGTAAAAGAAGGGACGAAGTATATCACCTAACTTTGTACTAAGTATAACTGTGTATAATAAGGGCAGCAGGCACGTTGTAGAAGAAAATAAATGTTCTAAAGGAAAGCCAATAATTCAGCATAATCCTAGCCGGAAAAAATCCGAGTACCACCCGAGTAAAACTGTAATTAAAGATGGTGGTTCCCATGCGCGCACACAGGCGGGGGGGGGCTCGGGCGCTCGAAGTGGCCAAAAAGGTCCGCCTCAGAGAAACAAAAAACCCGAGAAAACGAGACAAAAGACCACTGAAAAGGCACAGACGCACAGCGAAGGTAGTACCCCGATTTTTTTTTAGCCCTCCCGCTTTTTGTCAGCAAAAGGTCCACATCGCCAGAAATTCGAGCCCCCCATATTAAAGGCTGGGTGCGCGCACGGTTCCTACTTATACTGTAATCTAAAAGTAATTTTTCGCGAGTGCACCTCTTCAATCGTACTCCTTAAAGCCTCATATTTCTGAGTCATGGCATTGTGATGGGCATATCACTTTATCATATTATTCAAATGACAGTTGCACTGGAAAGTTTTCTGCATTTTACGCACATGTAATCAGACAGGTGACTCAACATTAAACGTTTCTAGCAGCACATGCGATTATATCTGGCGTAAAACCGGGTTTGATCCTCGTGGAACCACTCTACCCAGACATCTTCGACGTTTGTTCCCAACGCTTGCACTTCGCCAACTGCTGTGTCAATGAGCTTGTACGCCTCTACATTGTCAGCATCTCGTTTCGCAGCTCAGTTGGCACTAAGCCCCCTGAGGTTACCAAGTCCATTCAAAAGACTTACAGCATGCGCAACTAAATTTGATCGGTTCATCATGGACTACTTCAAACCTTGACGATGTATCCCAGGACCCATTTGCATCTCTTGCAATTTTCGAAATAAACGTCCCAATGTCTAAACGCTTGAAACCGGAAGTACTAACATCAAATAAATGCCCATGGGCATGGGCGTTTCGTCGGTTGGGCCTTTCTGCGGAAATTCCCAGTATAGAAAACGGCAGTGGTGCTTATTGCAGGTAGAAAGACGGTAGGTGTTGAGGTCGGCACTAGGGCTCCTTAGGAGGCCCATTGAACATCGCATGAGACTTTGTTGTGAAAATACAGCCTCCTCGCAATTTCTGGTACCGTACATTGTTCGCGAATGCGGTCACTTTGAAATGTGAGTGCCCCCTTGGTCATTCCTTGTATAGACATAACTTGTCAGAGTGCATCTTCAAACAGATTCGCGACCAGACCACGGCGCCCGCCACAATAGCAATTCTTCGGAAAACGAGTTTTTTTCAAAAGTATTACATGTACATGCACACTGTATGATATTGCGCAAGACAACTTTACTATACACCAGTCAAATTCGAGTTACAAACGTGTGGGGTGTACTAGGATGACACGGCATGAAAGATGAGGTAAAAACGTTGCACGTCAATTCGCCTGAATATCAGGGAGGCGGCACCACAGTATTTTCCCTGATCAAATCAAAACATATCTTAGAGTAAAGAAGCTAGTTACCAAAAGAAATAGAGCTATAGAGCTGCTCTTTCAGCGGTGGATCCATCTAAAATGCTTGGCTACTTCAGAAGTGTCGTCGGAAGCGCGCGCACAATTGATCTCCGGAATTTTGCCGATGAGCCACGAAGACTCGAAACGCGTTGATTTTCATAACAGCAATTCATAATGCAAGAATACATTTTCAGAGTGAAACCCCCCTCATTTTTTTCCAAGTTGGATTACTTGGGATTTACATACGCTGGCGGTGCCGTTTTTGTTTTGATGGAGACGTTTTTTTGTTTTCTTTTTAATTTTTGGGTCCAGGCCCGAGGGGGGGGCTAAACCCCCTGAACCCCTGTAGATACACCACTGGAATGCACCAGATGACTGTTCACGAACAGCGACACACTGGGGAAAATTACCTTGAAATCCCGAGATAATTAAAAAACGCGCGATGTCACGTTTGGATCACCGCCTCGAAAGTGGTTACAGAGTTTATTTTTATTTCCAAACTTTAAATTACTAACACTTTTGCTAGATTTAATACCTTTGGTTCACAATTGTTCCGTTTATTTCGTGAATTCAGTGCATCCGCTAACACAGCAGGTCAGCACACATCCGGAAGTCGGTATTATTCGGCAAAAATCGGGTAAGAACGGAGTATGCCATCGTCTGCGTTCTATCTTCGTTGTGAATGGAGAGGTTGAATGGTTCATATTTTTACAGGAAGAAATTGAAGAGGTATGCGTAAGTGTCTGAGAACTGAGTACGGTACGATCTTTTTGTTTTTTTAGTTGACGATTTCGGCGTCAGTTTTGCTGACCTCAGATTACGTTTGGCCACCTGGGATTTTCGCGTCAAGCTAGGTGTCGAGCGCTGCTATCGCATGAATTTTTTTAGAAAACCCAACGCTAATGAGATTCCGAGATGGTTAAAATAAAAATGAACTCCCATAGTCTTATTTTCTTCAAAACCGGTGAATTTTCTAGACTATCATGCCCATGTATGAAAACTGCGCACCAGGCTACGCGGAAATTGAAGCGGTTTTGTCACGTGCCCAAAATCGTGCTGCTGTTTTGCTTCCCTATGGCGTAATATGTTTCAAGGGAACAATTTAATCCAAACAAGACCTTAAGAAGGCTTCCAAAAATCTAACATCTTTGGACACTTGAATGCTAGGACCTTGCATATTTTGAAGCAAAAAAGACTTCACCAACTATCTTGCACAGAATGTTAAACCGGAAACGGAAAAGGTGGCCAATACTTACCTCTCCAATGAGTATAAAGAAACCAAACACCATTAGGCCCCCTGTGAGTTCAAACTCGAAGAAAATGGCTGGAATGAAATTGACAATTAAGTAGCGAACCGTGTACGTAGCCAATAAAAACACAAAATTACCGAACAACATTATCGGGATATGAGGCAACGCAACAAAAAGACGTTAAAAGCTAGTGTGAAATGCCTTGATTTGTGTCTTCTTATTCTTCCTACAACACCGAACTTCACAAGTTGAAGGCGCTGGTGAACGTCACTCCGGAGGCAATATTGCTATCAAATTAATAAGCAATTAAGTGTATTATACAGTTGAGGTGTATATTGCAGGTTCAAAAACAAACATGTGCACTGTTTTATTTTTGAGAATGGTCTGAGCCGCTTATCCTATGACGAACGGCAGCAACAGTGTCTAGGTTGAGATTGTTGCACTATCTAGAAAAGCGGGGTTAAGTCGTCAGCAGCACTGATTGCAGCCACGCCGTTAACAATTTTGTAGAGTGAATACAGCTTAAAAGTTTCGGTCAGAAATTGGTGAATACACCACCAGTGACAATAGTAGGCCTAGTAAGTGAAAAGCAGTTACAACTCTTTATATTGATATGTGCGATTTTCATTCATAAAGTTAAAGGTGCTATGTCTCATTAACTTGTGAATATGTATAGGACGTACCAGTGTACAAACAACCCCAGGTTTTCCGATGTGCCGGAAACCATCCGAGAACCAGTTACCATTACAACCTCGCAAAAATCTCGAATTGCGAGACTAAGCCACTTTTTTATGTAAATGAGTATGGTAATATTTCATCGTTACCCTAATGAAACAAGACAGTTTTTATTATTTCACTATCAAATAACGGTTGCGTAATATCCGGAATTACTAGGATTTTGTATGTTTACATGTGTTCTTAGTGTATCAGTGATGGTGTTTTCTTTAAAACTGTAATTTATTTACAAAATGTTTCTTTTCCTGATTTTTCTTGTACATATTTCTCTAGGAAGTCACTAGGTGGCGCTTGTTACAAATTCAAATATTCACGGTTTTAATGAGACACACCATCTTTAAGGCAAGCCTAGTGTTATCCCACTGAAGTTCTCTCAACTAGAGCATTCTTCATTTAGACAATTATTCACAAATAACTACGTACCTGCAAGCATACATTATAGCAGCTCATATAATCCCGATTTTAGCTCCCAATATCCCTTGGTCGAGATCAAAAACTGTCTCGCAGCGAGACAGTATCTAGTGAAAATCACGCGCTCTCATTGAAAACGCACGGCGATATCTCGCGAGATCTTGCTTTTCTGAGGAAATATTGGCGTTACTGAACTCGACCCTGTTCTCGGCGCATACTTTAGTTGAACCCATTTTCTTGACCATAAACTCATTACAGTGTTACGTACCAAATGGGAAACAGCATTTGAGCATCGCAAGTGTTTGTTCAATTATTTTCACAACTAAATAAAAAAGTCTACCCGCCTATTCCAATTCAGTGAAATATTGGAGTCGTACACGTATTCTACATCATACGGACAGGCGCGGGCGGGGAGGCGCGAAATGGAAAACCAACGTCACGAGATCATTGTGGCGCTCAATTAATGGCAGAAACAAGTTTCCAGAAATTGATAGGGAGGCCAAATCATTTCAGTATCGTTGCTAAAGATGAAAATCGCCTGAATAGCAGTAGGTTCAATGGAAAACTGAAATATGCCTTTGTCAGCGATTTGTATTTTTAGCGCAAACAGAATCATACACGATCTGCTTGAAATCCCGTATAGAATTAAGCGGAATGGAACGAAGATCGCTGATGACGATAACGTGAGGCGCGTTCCGTAATGCCAGACTCTCGCAAGACACTTGTAGCGAGAAGTCTTGACTCATCGTACAACCAAAACATAATCCAAAATTCCAACCTCATCGTCCAGTCTCTTTCAGCAATTCGCTTGCGTTCGCTGTGAAGGTCGCAAGCTTACTCATGATACACGCCGTAGTGAAATTCAATCGCGTGGTTTTGCATGAAGTTGTGTGATCTCACCAAACACCCAGGAAACTTGCTCAACAGAACGCACCCCTGATTGCACTTACTAAAATGGCCATTTCCAAGTACGACAACAATGCCCAGCAGTGTAAAGACTTTACACAATATGGAGACGACGAAGAACTGCCCCAGTAAAATCCAGTTCATCTACAAATTAAAAAATATATCGCAAGAATATCTATAGGCAACATAGTAAAGTTATAACCTCGCTACGCACACTGGCGACCCCGTGCCCGTAGACGTTTTATTCTGCCCTCTGATACCTTTTGAGCTCCAATTCATAGAGCTTTAGACATTTAAAGAGGCATGGAACGCGAAATCTTTTCAAAAAAAAGTTCCTGACGAAAGTGTCATATCTCACCCTCTGCTACAGAGTTATTCACTTTCCCTGTGAAGGAATTTCTAGAAAAATTCAAGACTTTTGAAATACGCCTCTTAATGGGACTAGCTGTTACTTGAAGTCAACATTGTTTCGTTTGAACAGCAAAGTCAAAGGTCACATAATCCAAATAAGGGGAATGTGTTAGGTCTATAAGTCTTGCCATACCGAATAAGGGGGACATGCTTTGCATTGTGGAAGAAAAAACGACGAAACAAGGGGCAGTTCACACATCGTTTTTTGAAATTTGAAACTAAAATAAAAATAATTTTATCAAAAATTCATTTTTACGAACAAACCGAAAAATACTTGATGACCAGGTTGAATTCTGTTTCAGTGGCAAAGTAATGCAATTTAATCGGCTTCTCGCGTTCCAGACCTCTTTAAAGTCAAACTGTCAGTTCACGGTGGGGTTTTTATGTTAAGCCGGGTGCACCCTCATGGCTCATTAGAGACCACCCAATGTCCTCCGACTTTCTGTATTAACTTCTGTTGACGTGACATTACCGCCTAGTCCCCTATTAGTTACAAAGCCAAGCTTAAAAAGTGTATTTTAAGTGTTGTGTTATTTTCATTTTGACGTCATTATGACGTTTTGGACCCAGTGTGACGGCATGTCTATTCTTATTTTCGGATCGAAATTGGGTCAGCTACAGCAATGACACGTCATCACTAAACATCCGAATAGGTGCCTACTTACAAATTTCCGTTCTCAATTTCAAAGCGGCCATAGCCTTTCTTCTGTGACAAAACGGTCTACAAGTTCACTTGTTACGCCCTGCATGGCTTCAAACAATGACAAAATTAAGCCACATCTTAATAAGGATCAAGTTGAACAGGCATCCTTAAAGAATATGTAACTCTTTTATCATGTTTTCTATTTCTTCCTCACACGTTTTTTTTCGGTTTATTCGACAATGTTTTGTGAATTCATCAGATGGTGGACAATAAAACTGAGTATACACTGGGTAGACACATAAAAATGAACATCTACTGCGGGTGTCAGAATGACAGCACCGTCGTCCTCCATCGAATCTTAATGAAATTTGTTGTGTGAATAGATCTCGTCAAACCCTAAGTGTACGAGGTCTGTTTTTTTCTTTTCATGCACTGAAATTTGATTTTTCCAGTTGTTTTTGGGACTCAGATACGGCTTTGAGAATCCGACTGAAAGGTCTGGTAGGCCTACCTCTGTAGACGTTGGCAGGGAAAAATCGATTTAGAGACTTGTCAAATTGAATTCAGTGGTAGTAACTGATTTTCTTTCTTAATGAGAAACACTTACCATTACATGTATATCCCAGTTTTTAACCTTATCGTTTTTAATCTACTTTCGCAGGCACGTGTAGGAATTCGTTTTGTAATCTGTCACTTGACCAATTGAATTTTGGTACAGGTAGTCGACCCTGGCTTAATTCAGGAAGGCCAAGAATAAATATTTTTTCATCATTTTGAAGTAGGCCTAATCTTTTGCATACGGAATAATATTTTAATCGTCATTCGTCCATGTTTTATTTTTTTTTTTGTTTACGTTGACTTAACTTCGTTTGATTTCATTTCAGTGGTGGAATCGTCGGTTTTAAAGTCAACGTCATTGTAATTGGGGCTTGCACTGGTCAAAAAGTTTCGGTCGGGTTGTATTTGGCGGTGTCGTAGTCTTCGATGTCGTCTTCGATATCACCGTCATCTATAGAGATCGTGGTCGTCACTGGTGTCTGGTACATTTTACTTCTTCAGTTGGCTTAGCTAAATTTCGCTGCTGAGTGCTTTCGTTATGGTAATTTGCTTGTAGGTTTTGAAGCAAGCACAAAGACGCTAGCTGTAACAAAGGTGAGCCACTGAAAGTATTCTATGATTTCTTAGGTTTCACAAGTTAAAAGCACAATACTTCCAAGACTAAAATTAAAATCGGCTATAAACACCGCGTTCTGTCCGCCAACCCGAGTTTCTAATTTGACCAAGCGCTGTAAGACTGACGTCAAAGTGTTCCTTAATCAGATGGGGAATTACTTTTGGGTTTGCAAAGTACTAGGAGTTCGTTATTTCGCAGGGCCCCCAATCCCTCGATTTTGGAGTCGAATATCGGCCCTATTTCCCAATTAAAAGTATTGAAAAATCACGCGAAATTCCTCCCATGAGGCCCGAAAATTCTCCTTGAGTGATTGAAAATTTCCCCTTGAGGTTCAAATCACTTGTAACCCACGCGGGTGACAATTTGAAAGAGCACAAGATGTTAGTTTTGGCTACTTGAGGCACAGCCTCTGAGAGCTTGCAACAGCGCGGGCGTACTATTGATGGTGATCGAGAGATAGAATTTACCATAACTTGAAAAAAATTCCACTCTCAGTAGCCACATACACCTTTCCCCTCGGATGAACGTTGGCCCTGTTTCGCGAGACCATACTCGGCGCAATAAAATGACATGCACTGACAAACCAAGTTGTCGAGCCTGATAACAAGCAATAACGAATTGCCAGTTCGTCCCAAGCATTGAAACCACCTCCAGTTTGACTAAGAAACAGTTTGAGACCGCTTTCATAATAATATTATGTGGTCTAAATCAACAGTTGGTCGTTGTGTTGGAAGACGATTTATAGCACTGTCACGTGCAGTCTGGAAGGGATATTCACCTGTGCGCAGCCGATGTATCCTACAAATGACGACACACTCCAAATAGCGTAGGTAGCTACAACGCCAGTCAGAGGCTTCTCTGGAACAGTAGACAACGCATTTAAATGTTAGTGACATTATTTGGTCGCGTTCAACAGGTATAATTGTAGGAGCGCACCTCGAGCCAGTGGCGTAAAAATAATTTCATTCATTGGCGCAATGTAATTGGTGACCTCGAGCCAACGGGCCCATTAAAAATGGAAGCGAAAAAGGACAAAATCTAGCACGGCCCATGTGTTCTCCAAACTGGCCCATGGACTTTTGGGTCAATTCACGCTACACACGTTTTTTGATGATCCAGCTTGTTCTATGCGCACGAATTTCGAAACTGGGACTCAATGTGAATTAGGCTGCGCAGAGATTTTTGGTTTGAAGTGCATTCACACCAAGCGCGCACNGGGGGGGGGGGGGGGGGGGGGGGGGGGCTCGAACGAGCCCCCCATTTGGCGAGGTGGACCAAAAGGTCCGTCTCAGAGAAACAAAAAGGCAGAGAAAAGGAGACAAAAAGTCCACTAAATAGGCGCAAACGCACAATTCACAGCTCTGGACGTGGTACCCGGTTTTTTTTAGTCCTTCGGTTTTTTGTCGGTAAAAGGCCCATATCGTCGGAAATTCGAGCCCCCCCCATATTAAAGGCTGGGTGCGCGCATGCACACAGTAATCTAAAGTTTGTGCACTTCATTGTGATGTCACGTGATTTTACGAGTCGCCAACCGTCCCACAGTACGAGAGCATCGCCTTAGATGAAATCCCCCAATTGGCATACAGTGTATAGGCCAGTTATCTTAAATCGCCCACAGCTGTGATAGTGGCAGTAGTTAACCCTCCCCACGGACTGCAGAACATTTATCTGGGAGGAGGACCTTACGTCGGGAATATACATGTAACAACGAAGACTGAAATACGAGCGCACAAAGACAGACCAATACCCCTCGCTTCAAGCTTATCTGTGCACCGTTAGTTTTATCTATGCTTGATAAGCTTCGTGAAATGTAGTGATGCATTAATTTCACCCCGTTCTCAGGATTCCCAGATCCGTGGTAAGTGCTAGTGGGACAGAGAGTTTAATTGCTGTGCCATCCCCGAGTGCATTCTTACATACATGTGTATTAGGCAAAAAATCAACTTTTAATGATCAGACTGATTTTACGCTTTAGACACAGTGGGACTAACTGGGTGCTTGTGCGCCCACTTTTCCCGCCTTCTCGAAAATAAAGTGGGGTCGTTTAACATTTGTGGGCCTTACTTAACGTTTTCACTTCTTTTCCTGCAAACGTCCCGTTCTTGAAGAACATCTTGTTGTCTTCCTTCACCACTAAGGCTGCTGAGAGTGTGACGAATAGTGTTATTATCTGAAATGAAGAAATATCTGTTTCACTTCTTAAAAGTTGGACTGATTGTTGTCTTGTCATTTGCAATACTGATTTCACCATTAAGCCAATATTACTATCTAAAATCATTTCATTGTGGTCACACACATTTGACACAAAATTGACTTGTGACTATTCTATTTAATGGTTATGTCTTTTCATAATGAGAACGACGCTGACTTCCATTACAAGTTAAGGACATTTCCATACTTTTCTCCAAGAGATATGCCCTTTGGAATATAGCCCCTTCGGACTATTGGTCCGTCGGACTATCGGTCCGTCGAACTATTGCATGACGGAATTTTATTTCGGACTACTGTCGTTGCAAACACTGGAGAATGAAAAAACGGGTACTCCGTTTTGAATGAGCGGGATATTTTGATAAAAATTGAGGCATCGGATCTGTGCTAAACATTGATCGAAATGTCAGCCGATGTGGCACCGCGGAAATCTTGGCTGCGTTTTTTTTCTGCCCGTACGAGAAATCATAGATTGTAGACAACAAATTCACAACTCCGACATTTTCTTGCGAAATATCCCAGAGTAGAGGAGGCGCCACCTTCTAAACATAGAAAGCTCATCTTCCGGCTAGTGTATTGTGACGGGAAACTATTCCATCTATTTTACTGTCTAGTACAACGACGAAAAAATATTTCGGCATTGAAACGGCCTTCCAACAGTAGAGTCCAGAAATTTTGAGCGGCACTGGCGTGCATTCACGAATAAAATGAAACGTCTCGTTAAGTATGTAAATTGCTTTTGAACTACTGGTTCCTAGTGTTGAAGTACGAGATACGAGCGTTCAATTTATTAAAACACAGATGTGAGTTGGACAAAACCAACAATCCAGGTCCCGACGAAATGACCATGATTAGCAGACGACGTACTTGCCGGTAGTGAAGCGTGCTATGTCTGCCAGGTGTCGCTAGTGACTAATGACGTCAAGGCTTATGCGCAAGATCACATATTTCGTCCATTGGAAATAGCAGTCCATGTACTATAAATGTAGTCTACGGAGTCGCAAAAATTTAAAGTGTACACAACATGACTCTAGTACCTCAAAATAAATTTTATTATTATATCTTACTTGATTTCATTGCCTTTAGTGCACAGCTCATAAAGAAACACGCAAAAATTGAAAAAATAATAATTATATACAACGTCATGGGTTGAACCCAAGTCGTTTGCCATACTGTTCGGATCAGAGACAAAGTGTATAGAGTGAAGAGAAAGCAAAGTACATTTAGCGTCTAGAAGGTTCGTAGAGGGGTCAAAAGATGTGTTTCCGGAGGCTTCAGCAACAGCAGCCAGGCGGAGAACGTCTCGGTGTTCCGAAGGACATCAAAGTTGCGCAGAAGTGGCATCGCTTCGTGCGCCGAACGAGAGTGCGGGACGTCATCGTGGAACAAGCGATTCTGTCCGGGGTCACTCTGTGTTCTGCCCACTTTGAGGACTCGTGTTTCGACTCCAGTCACAAGAGACGTTACGATGAAGGACTGGTTCAATAAAAGACAATATTTATCATTCAGAAACAACATCAGCTCATAATTCAGGATCGTCTGTTGAATGACTGGGTTGACTTGCCGAGCCCGAGGCCGCTTCTTTCGCGGAAGGATCCAGTTCGTAAGGCTCAAAGTAGAAAAGTACGCAGCCGGAAGCACATTAAACTTGTTCTCGCTTTCGTGCAACCTCATTTCCTCATTCTGGCCACCATGCTCGTACGTTTTTTCATATAGTATTCGTTCAATTCTTGCTCATAATCGTCGTCGCTTTCAAATTCCCTGCTCTCAGCCATTGTTCAATGCTAGTCACTGATCTCTTGTGTTCAACCCATGACGTCACATGGCGGGGAATGTGAAAATTGGCAAAATTGAAAGAAAAATCAAAATTTCGAGCTAATTACACAAAATAAACATGGATTTACCTAAATTTTACGTCATACATTTGGTCTGTGGCCACCGGTAATTCAAAATGTGCAAAAATCCATGGTGTGTACTGTTTAAGAAATGGTGTGTGCGCGTGTCACGAGCGTACTGTTTTCAAAAACGACGACAGACTTTTCTTCGTTACAAAAGGCAGAAAAAGACGTTGATTACATTATTTTTAACTTAAACGGCCGTAACGGGCAAGGTGAGTGTCGGTTGACTCGCAGTTTGCTTACAGCCAGCCGGTCGTTAGCTCTAGATGTTGATATCGTTTTCCCGACGAGGTGACGAGCATAACTACACGACCTGTGTGAAATTTCGGGTACTAACGGAGCTCAACACACAGTGTACCCAGGTGTATGACGGTATTGTCAAAATACAGCTCGGTACCACTGTGTGTTCAGCGCTGACAGATCTCTAAATTGCACACAACCCGGGTAGTTCTGCTCGTCACCTTGCCGTGTATTTTGTATCAACATGTAGAGCTAAAGACCGGACGGGGTGCAGGCAAAATCTGGGAGTCAATCGACACTCACCTTGCCCGTTACAGCCGTTTTTAAAAGTGAAAAACAATCTAATAAACGTCATTTTGTGGCGTAATTCTCCACCTTTTGTAACAAAGAAAACTATGTCATCGTTTAAAAGGGGACTGTAGTCAAAATAATGTTGCAGTTAATCGGTTCTAAAACACAAATAAAACTCACATTTGCCTGACTTGCGTGCCAAACAAAAGCCGAATCATATTCATGGTCAAAACAATGAATTCTGAAAGCGATCGCTGATTGGCTGATGTGTCAGTGACGTGAACGGCGGGGTATCGGCTGCTTTACACATTCATTGCTTATGTCATATTTGAAGAGTTTACATCGTAATTTATCATTGTATCAATCGTCCTTATTTTTTATTGTTTGCCACAGTACTGTAAAAGGTTCGCTATGCCTTTTTGTATGGCACCTGGTTGCTCAAACGCTTCGAAAAAGGTGTCTTCTAATGGGATGGTCTTCGCATACCATCGCCGGGTTACCCAAGCCTTGG